>CABFOV010010012.1:0-17472 GCA_902141375.1 Timema poppense
AAGAAAATGTAACACTTAATAAACATTAATACATTATCTTAGAAGAGGTGTTGAAAATATTAACATAAAAAATTCACTTGTTCTCGAGAAAACTGATATTTCCAAACGTATGATTTTTCCGCAAGACCTGTCCGGTAGCTAGCGCCATCTTCAGTTTATGTGATCCTCTGTTCTTGTTGGCGCGGAAGAATACTTTGGTCGGCTGTGAAGCCACGACACGCCTTTCACCCTCCCGCTCACCATCCCACAAAATAGGTTTTATATTTGCACTCGACAGGGCCAGGGGCCTTAAATAAATTATTTAACAAAACATTTTTTAACAATCGCCATCTTGAATTTTTCAAAACTAGTCATCAGTAAAAGACTTCCCCAAATACCAAGTTTACGCTATTAATTGTCATCTTAAATACAGGGGAAGATAGGAAGAAAAAAAACCCTGCGAGGACCATTCCAAATAACTTCTTAGGGTATACAATTTAAAAAAATTATTGGTGGAAGACCACTTCAAATAGCTCCAAGTGGTATCTAAATTTAGAAAAAGAAATAGAGTGAAGTATATTCTAAATAGCTTCTAGGGCATTCGAAATTTTTAAAAAAACGAGTGAGCTCCACTTCAAATACAGATTCTAGAAAATCTGATTTATATTTTTAAAAATCTGTTTAGCACTTTTTAAAATAGATTTCCGGGACATCCAATTTTCAAAATTTTGCCAAATGAAGACTACTTTAAAATAATATTCTCAAGAAATATCCAAATTTCAAAATATTTCGGGGTGAGCACTATTCTAAATTGCTGTTAAAAGTCTGATTTTCAAAAATTCTCTAAACGAGGACCACTTCAAAGAGCTTACAGGATCATCCAATTTTCTAACCTTAACTGGGCGAGAGGAGGGTAGAAAGTTCAAAAATATCTTCTTTGGTTCTTGCCCCCCTTCCCCCGCACACAACTAAAGTTCCCCCACTATTGTATAAAATAACAATGTTCTTAATTCTTAGAGTTTAATAAGTCAATTTCCTATGCTCATGTCAAACCTAGCAACTATAAACCTAACGTAACATAGGTGTGGCATAGAAATAATATGAAGCGGAAACTCCATAAATGGTTACCATACAGTACTACAAACGTTTCACTACTAAAATGGGTAGGAGTACAAAGAAAACTATTAGAACATGTTTTGTAGACAATGTTCACCTCTTTAATTTTGATATAGTGAACGGTTTAAGAAATAATTACAAATACAATTTTGGGGCGCAATTTTTCAAGATGTCAGATGTAAATTAACTTGTTAAGATTTGCACTATAGCCCGTTTTATTCACCACGAAAAACTATACCACTATGTCAAATTTCATTTTATGTTGTTAGGTTGGTGCTTTGTTTGGTGCCCCCTCAATCTAACGCCCCGAGCAGCCGTCCGGTTCGCCCGATCCTTTAAATACCCCCCAGATGTATGTTTTAATCAAAATTGTTAAATCTATTTTTGTGAACGTTATAATTCTTTTAAAATTAGTCATTTATAAACGGCCCATAATTTAATTTCAATTATATAATCCTATCCATCATCTAAAAAACTTCCCAGATATATATTTCGAACAAAATTGTTTAAGCCGATGGTTGGGAGGTTGGGGCTCGAATCCTGGTCGAGTGAACTGAAGGTGTTTTTTCCTAAATGGCTTACTCTCTGCCTCCAGGCACTTTCTCTACATTCAACCCATCTCACCCCAAAGACCATTATTATAATTAGCACATAAAAGTATAACTGGAACAGGTAGTAAAACGTAGTGCTAAAAAAAACTTCGACAGTGAAAAGTATGATAGGCAACTTAAAACGTAAAACATTATTTATGTAAGGTTGTAAAATAAAATTGTTTCGCTTATCATGCTCGCGCCAAATGGAATAGACACTGTGGAAATGTCGACACAATACACTTGTGGATCGCTTGCTCGAAATCAATCACAATGTACCTATAAAGGTTGAAGGTGTCTCTTCTCGGACTCATCCTTTAGGATCCTCATAAAGTCACTGTAGCTCTTCCTTTTCTTGTCTTTAAGTAGGAAAAAGACCAGAGGTTTATATGACTCTTTGAAATACCCGTGTACGATACAGTAAAAGCTTAAGAAAATGTTTCGGTGCGTATTCAAAGGCTCCATCCATTAACCCAATTTCATTCTGACACAAACACTCAAGATTTGAGTCACAAGAAAATATCTCGACTCCCTTCTCTTTTTCGTTTTTGAACAAAAAGTTTCCATATAGAGTGGTATTTAGTTCAATTGAATCTAAGGCAAATTGAATTTAGTCAGAAGATTTAGGCAACTTTGGCAATGTTTACAGCCTAGTATAGTTAATGTTATTCCTGATACATTTCATGTCCTTGCGGGTCAATGTTTCTATAGTTTTTTTTCTGTGAATGTACCTATTTGTGGATCAACTTCAAAGTAAGGAAGCAAAACATCGATGTCTACATCAGAGAAGTACCATCAATGTTTGAAAAACACCGGTCTCTAACCATCGATGATTCTAACCCTAAGTCATCGATGTTTTAGTGTAAAAAAAATCGAACTTCTTGAACTGATAATATGAATATTGTTTAACGATTGCTATGATATTATTAAATTTAAATAAAAACATTGATGTTTATACCCCCAAATCAGCGATGTTTTAATTTTGTTTTGAACGTCAAAACTCCTAAACTTAGAATAAGAGCATGTTTAATGATTAATAAGGTATCACAATATTACTAAATTAATATCCAAATAGAAAGACGGTTAAGATGTTTTACCAATTCATGTTTTTACAAACAGTGGAATACAGCAAATGTTTTAAAATTGCTTTAGAACCAATAAAAATACTTTTTTATGTTTTCTTATTCTTTGGTAATAGTTTTTTTTTGCATCGATTTTTTTCAATAGATGTCCATCCCTAGTTTGAACTTTGAATCTACAAAAGAAAACATCGATAGTAGAGTAAAACATAGATGGTCTCAAAACATCGGTCATTCACCATCGATGGTGAAAACATCGACCATCGATTCTCATCCTTACTTCAAAGGCCTTACTTACTTCATTCTCCTCAGCTTTCCTCTTAACTGGGTTGCTGATGGATTTTCTGTTCAACTCTTGATCTAGTAGTGGTTCGTGGTTGTGTTGGTCTTCAATCCGCTGGAAAATATTTCCGCCATCAAGTGTGAATATGTTGGCCTTAGAGTCCTTTTTAGTGCATGAAACACAATTTCTGGGTCCACGATATATTTAAGAAAATAAGTTCATCCGTACTTATATTTACACAAATAATAACATTGAAACACAAATCACAAACACTAAACACAGTAAAAACCACAAATTGCACATGTTATGTTAAGTAGCACGTGGTCGGAGCCGTACTGGCCGATTGCATCGATCGGCAAAAATGCCCCCAAGAGCATTCTGGCTGGTGCGGTGCCGAACGGCCGGTGCTGAGCGGTACCATGCCGTTGCAATGGGTTTTGTGCTCACACAGACACAAATAAAATAAAGTTATATTTAGTTGTGTGTTGGAGAAGGTTGCATCGGACAACGATTAGCCCTTTTAAAATCACCGAATAGCTTCTAGAGACATCCAAATTGTTTTAAAAAAAGGTCCCCTTGATTGGTAGCTTATTTCAATAACTGCGCTCCCTTTCCGCCAATTAGACAAAACATTAGTTTCACCGTCATTTCTGATAGCTTAAACCCTTTTCACGTGTGAAAAACTTATTTCACAAGCTACTCAAGATACGGGTAACGTTAACAAGAGTGTTAGAAATATGCACAAGCTAGGAAAAACTACTTCAATTTTTTTTAGGTCATTAGGCTAAAAAGGTATTTGAGTGATTTTTTTTATTGGCAAAAGTGTTCTTAACTAAGCATACTTCGAAATGAACCATCACCCTTCAATTTAAAGAATCTGATATGTAATTGATGAAAAACTTGCTATACAAAAGTAAGTTCAGTCATTTCCCTAACTATATTGGTATAGTCATAAGACTACTAGGTACTTTTACTTTAACCAAGTCGGTTCATAAGATCGCTCTTTAGCCTCGTCCACGCTTTCCAGTCTACAGCAGCAGTCTCATAGTACTCTGAGGTCACTCCTTAGACTATACTCTTTTGTACTTTTATAGTTGTTTGAAGTAATTAAAAAATTGTGTTTATTACTATTTCCGTTAATTTATTTTGTATGCACCACGCTATGTTTGCTGCACTATGCAGATTAGCCTGTGAGCCACATTTTCCAGAAAACGATAAATGGAATTTTCATGTAGAAACATTTCACTGTCAGGGTGACAAGCACATATTGCACAACTTGCAAAGTAATTATTGACGAATCTACGTTCCAATTCGCCAACCATATTGTCACTGAGCTCTAATATATTATATCTACCATTTTCCTCTATGGATGTGTTGTGCCTCCTTCTTGCTCCTGTCGAGGTTGATGTTATAATATAATCACCCATCAATTTGTGAGATGGTGCTGTTTACCTATCTTTTGAATCATCTGATATATCATAGTCTTGCTTTTCCACAGGATACCATCTATATAAAATGAAAGTATTCGTCAGATACTAGTTGTTTCTTTCAGTGTAGATATTAATGTGTTTATTACTCTTAGAGCTGCCCCAAAATCCACAACTCTTTGTTGAGTTAGCATTGATGCCCCATTTGGTAGTTCCAAAATCCCTGAAACTATCTTAAAAACATACACAACATTGAAATTACAAAACTGGTTTAGAAGCCCTGGCCTCTGCTGCTTCTTTATTGCTAGACGATTTCGAAAAATCTCCCAGTTCTTAGTTGAAGTAAATAAATAGCACCTTTGTATTTGCATACCCAACATGTATCGCTTCAAAGTGGTATTTCCAATGCTTGCTCTACAGGATGACGATCCTTTTGAGAGTCGATAAACTTTTGATGACGCAAAATTAACACAGATTGAAAGATCACCAATAAGACAAATGTGTGACCTACAAAGTCTATTCTGGAAGAAAAATCCACCAAAACTAAATCCAAACGATAAGCATCGCAGTGTACGTAAACACAAGGACTACAAACCATTTGTCATGTCGAGTTATGGACTCCATTAACGCATTCTGACATCACTGATGCACAAAATATGAACGTCAGCAGAAATTTACTGGAATTACATAATATACCTACTATACAATAATAACCCCGTACGTTCCGTAGAATGATGCTATAATATAAATAATTAATACTGCATTGATATTAAAAATATTTGGTTGTATTTGGGGAGGGGAGGCCCCCTCAGCCCCAACCTAGAACCGCCACTGGTGGAAGGAGGTCTAAAATCTTCTATTCGTACTTTCCTTCAAGGTCGCCTATTAATGGCGAGGGTAGAGAAAGGAATAAGCTTAGTTACAGCCAGGGAAACATTTACTAGTGTTGGAAAACACTAGCGATCCTGGTGGAGAGATACTCATTATTAATTAAATAAACGTCAGTTTTATTTGCTAGGCTGGCGACTTCTTGATGTTTGTATATATTTAATGGGCACACCAGCACAGTAGAAATTTGTTTATTTAACCAGTTAGTGGATCCTAAAAGTATACATTCTTGTATTTAAATTGTATGTTTCCAAATTGTAGCGTACGCTATTACAACAATTAATCTACCTTCCTCGGCACCACAATCAGTCAATCACAAAGGATTGCATAGCGGACAGTGTCCTATTAATAACTATCAAGCTTAAAATCGGCTGCCGTCCATTTACCATGGTTTAAACAAACATATATTTAAGTGGCCTGTTATAGTATCAATATCAATCAATATCAAATATCAATCATATTTTCTAATAAATTATTTCATGCACTATAATTTATCTTGTTAAAAAAGCGAAACAAAAATAAAAACATGATAGTTATATTAATATTTTCTTTTATTTAAAATGGTTGCGAAAAAACGATTTATACAGTAATATTTAGGAAAGTTTTATTAGAAGTATTTATTGATACTTTTTATTGATAATAAAGTAATACTAAGAACATAATAATAATAACAATAAGCATATTAATAATTTCCATATAGGTTAACAAAAGTGATTTTCAACCGTGTCTGCAATAAAGATCTTCTGCTAGCCGTTAGTTACCACCATTCCAACCGTAGATTGACTGTAGATATTGCACTTGTATTATTTTAAAGAGAGGATGAGAAAACCTAAGTGAAAATGGCATGTGTAAAGCATCTCTCAACCTTGACATCTCTGTCAACGGCGACCAAGTATCATGCTAGTTTAGTGTCCCAGATCACGAGGCCACCGGTGCTGCTGATAACTTTAATTTAATATGTCTGGGAATACTGTCAAGTGTTATCTTAAACGAAAACTAAACAATATTAGGTGATCGAGGCAATCCCCAGTTAATTGTTTCTGATTGGATGAACATAGCTCAACGTATATAGCTGCGTGTCAGAAAGATATGGACATAACAGAACTAAACAAAACAGGCAAACCACCACCCATAATTTTGAGTTTAAGCAAATATCATAGTGTCTTTAATTTGATTAAATTAGAAAATCATCAATTACTTCAAATTAAATATATTAGTTTCTTAGAACTCTTAATATAATTATTGTAAAATGTTTATTTTGGCATTTCTGTTTAAACTAATAATTGTACTTTTACAATATGTTTTTCTACTAGACTTAGCTAAAATATCAGCAATTAAATTACATATGTTTGAAATTAAAAAAATAAAAGGTTTTTTTTATATAAAAACTGTTGTGGGTCACACCACAAGAAGATAAGAGACGGCAAAGGCCCACAGATATCAACGACCACGCTATGGAAGCCCGCGCATGCGCTTTAAAAGTAGCCGGCAAAAATGTGACTTGCGTACTTTATTTTTTATTATCTCTCAGATGAAGAGCATAGATAAGGGAGATAAAGAAAAGTAACAAGCAGACTAGACTATACGGCAGTCAGTAGACAGTAGTAAACATTAAACATTAAACAAGAAGCGAAATAAAATATAACAGTTTGTCTTATCTTTATCTTGTAGTATAGTTTCTGTGGGTAGGTACCTTTCGATATAAATGTTAATCATGTAACTATTTATTACAAACTGTTTTGAGCTAGTAGAGTAAAAGTTCTTGTCTTAATTCCGTAAGTTTGTTAATTTATGTGTGGTATACTGGTTTTATTAACACTTATTAATTGATTGTAAATACATTTGCGGTGAAGATTTAAAATATGGTGTAGACCGGAGGCTTATATATTTTTTACTTAGCAACCGAGAGGTGTGTGACCATAATAAATTCAGTTTTATAACTAGCATTAGCGTATTAACCCGAACCGGTAGTAAGACGCGATGCTAAATAATAATAATATAACATTTATTCCAAATTCATTCAAAAGAGTGACACCTTCACATAATACACTACAATAATTAGGGTATTTGATAAATGGCTTTGAGCTTGGGAAATTCTATTTTAAGTGAACAGCTGCCAAATTTGTTTTTAGAAAACCTGTAGCGCGTGCTAGCGTGAAATTTAATTCTGAGACAAACGCAGCCCCACTCCATGTACTATAACATTTACCACTTATGAATGGAACAAACTATTTCACATACCTATTTGGTACTCGCGACTGATCAAATCAGAGCCTCATATAAAAAACCCTTTCTCATCTTTAGTCTTCCAACCATTTATTAACACATAAATGGTAGTTCTTTCAAGTGAATAGTTTCCCTTATATGGTGTGTGCACTGCAGCTGTCACTTTTTACAGTTAACATGGGCATCTCCTCAAATTTCTTTAAAAAATTTGTTGAGAAAGAACCACTCCAAATAACTTAACAGAGGTATTTACATTCCAAAAAATTTCCAGGTGAACATCACTATAAATGGCTTCTAAAGGCATCCGGTTTTCACTCCAAATAGCTTCTATAAGCATTTAATAAGTTAATACTTTAATAAGTTTGTGAAGCATTAAAAAAAAGATCCAGGCAAGGACCATTACAAATAGCTTCTAAGGGTATCCAATTTTATAAATTTACTGGTGGAAAACTACTTCAAATAGCTTTTTGAGGCATCTATTTTTTTTAAAAGGGAATATATCTAACTTGAAGGGCATTCCAAATTTTTTTAAAAATCTTGGGGAGGAACACTACTAATAAACTCTATAGAATCAGATTTATAAAAAAAACTCTGGTGAGCACTTCTTAAACTAGCTTTTAGAAGCATCAAAAGTATCCAAAATTTGCTTAAGGAGGACTACTCCAAATAGCCCTTTTGAATATCCAAATTAAAAAAAAAATGAATAGAGCACTATTCTAAATTCTGTAGCTATTAAAATAGTATAATTTTCAAAACTCTCCAAATAAAGATCTTTTAAAATAGCTTCTAAGAGCATCCAATTTCCAAGATTAGGAGGGTCCCTAAAAAACTTTTATGTGGCTTTCTCCTGCTCCCCTCTTACACAACTAAAGTTCCAACACTAATGTAAAATATTATGAAAATTGAAAAATGACACCTAGACACGGGAAACAAACCTGGGACCTTTGGCTTAGTACGCCAATGCTCTAACCACTGAGCTATCCAGAATATGATATGATATGAAGGAAACCTTCTTTAATCCTCAGGTCAGATATTATTATTATTATTAGCACCGCATCTTACTACCTGTTCGGGTTATACGCACTTACGCTAATGTGTAATGGTAGGGTGATTGTGAGATGAAATGAAGGACCTAGAGTTTAACGTGGGATCCGAACCACGGTGGAGGCCTGGCATTCCTCACATTCACAAGATGTCTTGTCAGAGGTGAAGGAAGGGTTTGGTAATCAGATAAATCTGTGCCGGGACCGAGGATTGAACCATGGCCACCAGCACAGAAGTCTGACACCTTACCCCTAGACCGCCAGGTATTAAAACAATGTAGTTAAGTATTATATGTTGTGTGATTAAGGAAGGTTTCCTTAATCACACAACATGGAATACTCAACTATATTGTTTTAATATCTGACCTGAGGATGATGCCGTCGTAGCATCGAAACATGTCGTATAAATAACATTGCAGCACCTGCATCAGTAACCAAGGAACAAAGAAATATAAATAAGAAAGGAATTTTTTTTTGTACTTTTTCAAAATTTTATAACTTGTTGTGTAAATCTTTCACTTTAATATAGACATACGAAATTTCATTATCACATCATTCTTTGATTTTAAAAACAGTTTTAAGTTTAATTTGACTCAAACGTCTACAATTTTAATATGTTACTGAATTTTTTAGATGTTTGTTATGACTCCAAGATATTCATAATTGTAATGTATTATAAATTGTAATTAACATTATCAATCTTTTTCAAATATCATTCAAATATAGTGCATATGTTTTATATTGTATTACACATCTATGTATTTCACATTAATTTAATACAACTTGTACAAACTAATTTCACTAAAAATTGAATTTTATTTATAAATACAATAACAATGTTCTTATTTCTTAGAATTTAATAGTACAGGGGGACCTCCATATAGCGAACTTCCGTATATAAAAATTCTTTATGTATCAAAATTTTGGTGAATTCCGTGACATTACATAGAAAAACTGTTTTTTTATCGAGAAAAAAATAATTATATAGGCCTATATCAATTTTTTTTCAAGACAAATCAGGATTTTCTCCCTGTAATGACTATGATATGAGATCAAAAAGTGAGAAAAATTAAATGGCGTTGTCGCAAGAGAAAGAAGGAAATGTCCTCCTCCCCCCAGTTTCCCCCTTCTAACCTCTAAATACCACATACCCACCTTCTTTCAATATGTCTTGTTGATATTTGTTGTTAATTATTGGATGTTTTTGATCTGGTGAAGTCAATACTGAATTTAATGTAAAATCATGCAGTATAACTAAGGTAAGCAGTAGCCTTAAGGTAAAATATGTATAAAGTTAAATTGCAAGTTATTTTTTACAATTGCACTAGGTGAATGCAACCACATACAAAATAAAATAGTATTACATTACACTTTGAAAAACAGCGAGAGCTAGGCCTAAATATATTGAGACGATATGCTTTTGATTAACGCTTTCATTTAAAATAAAAAAAAGTCCTCTGGGGCCCCTTATGCTTGAGGGCCCTCGGGCACTGCCCCGGTGGTAGTTACAACCCTGCTCTCACCCTTTTCCTCAAGTAGCATTCCTTCTCGACAAATCAGATTCAGCCCCCTAAGCTTTCTAAAAAAGAAATTTTGGCTGAGTTTAACACAGTGTTGTGGTCTTCAATTCACCGAAAATATATTCCTGATGATGTATTTCATGGATTTAATAAGTGTGAACACTTTTATGATGAATCTTCATCAATATTTATTGTGCAGCAAGACATTAGAAAGTTTTTCACACAAATGTAAATCCATTTGAACACTGTACATGTTTTTTTAAAGAATGTTCAACATATTTTTTTTCTTATTTGTTAAATATACATAATGTGATTCATATTTACTTATAATTAGTGCATTTACTAGGAAATATTTCTAAATACAATAGAATACACAATATCATGTATAAAAATATATCATTTCTATAGGGTACATCAAAGTTTATATAGATCAATCTTTTTTCTTATGGAACCATCGACTTTGATATATGGTGGTTCGACTGTATGTCTTAACATCATGTCCATGTATACTAACTAGTGTCTGTAGTGCAGAGGTGCAGCTACTGGGTATATATATGTGTGTGTGTGTGTGTATGATGTTGGTGGGGGGTGCTATGATGAGTATGATTGGTAACATGAGGGAAATATGTGCACTGAGACGAATATATAGAATCTGATTTGTATATGTCTTAATTAATGGAACCTACAGTAGCCTCATGGCTTCTTTGGTGCTGACTGACAGCTTTGAAAAGTTACCAGACCAAATTATGTATCCCTACGCCGAGACCATATGATCTGCAACAACAGTTGTTTAGCAGCTGTCACTTCTGACAGTCAAAATTTTAGTATATGCCTGCGTGTTGACTGTCAGAAGTCAGCTGTGTGCTGTCAGTCAGCACCAAAGAAGCCATGGAGCTACTGTAGCTCATGTATAGAGTTAAATTTAAAACAATAACAAACCCTCTCTATCCTACCACTAATACCCCCTCTCCCCACTACTCTTGACCATCCCACAGAGAAAGTGGTTTAATCCTAGTTTGCCCCTCCCCCCCACCCGAACGTCACCCCCACGGCATAACTTAATTGATATGCCCTGATGCACTTAGACTATGTCAAGTGTCATCATTAAGAAGGGGATGCAGGAATTATGCGAAAATACCAGTGGTTTTAAAGTTTTTATAGCTAAACTTTTTTTGGTCCAAATAAATCACATATTGCATCCATCCATCCACACATACATAAATACATATAGGCTTGGTTTAATTTCCTTCACATTGGGATATCAAAAACTCTAATATCTGTTGAGGATGTCCTGGAATTTAATGACAACCATTTCTCTACATATTTAAAAGTGTATAATCTAATGCCGCAATGCTGATGACAGGTATTCATCAACTGTAGATATTGCAATGTGAAAGAAATTAAACACTTATGTTTGTATATAAGCAATATTTGATTTATTTGGACCAAACCTTTTTTTTAAACTGCAAACACACTGGTCTTTTCTTTCATTCCAAGCATCCCCACCTTAACATTATAAGTTTTCATAGGGCTGTAATGTATCTTTCTACCTGCCTTAAACTATGAGTGAAGAATGACCTTGAGCTTGGGGACATTTCCTGGATAGCTCAGTGGTAGAGTATTGGCACACCAAGAACAAGGGTCCGTAGTTCAATTTCTGTGTCGAATAATTTTTAAATACACTGTGAATACATTTTTATCAGGCTCATGCATAGATTTCTAACAATGGGGTTGCTTCTCATCATCTTTAACAACTAAATGTTATTTCAAACAGGGTGGGGTAGTCAGGTGTTTTTGTGAACTCACTAGCATTTTGCATCCAGCCCAACTCTTTAGCTTGAATCAGTAAATTATTCACATTATAGTTGTGTATGATCCAATACCATTCTCTAGTGGTTTCTCATTAGCACTAGCTTGTGCTCTCTAGATAAAGTTATTTAACTTATATTATTTTTATGTGACCGTTGAAGTTGATCAAAGTAACCATTTCATAGTAAATAGATTTCTTTTAATCACCACGTCTTACTACCTGTTAAGGCTATACATGTATATACTAATCAGGCTATGCTAATGAGCTAGGGATGAGGAAGGTTGACTTTAAAGGAAATGTAACCGCATTTGCATGGAGAGAAACCCCCTCAGTACACCTGACTGGGTGGGATTTGAACCTCAAACTCCTTGTCACCAGCATGAGGGAGTGATGCCTTAGACTATGCGACCACCGAAGCAGGTCATCAAATAGTTTATAGACATATCATTTCCTGGGTCTTCTTCAGATAAAGACTATGGTTTGACTGTAGTTATAAAGTAATCTTAAGACTCATTTTATCAGACTCAATGTACTGTATTGTGAAGAATGCATAGAGTGTATCATTGACTGATATGTGCACACAATGCACTTGTCAGCGCGACTAATCTGATAACAAAGAGGAATATTTCTTCTAAACAAGTAAATAAAACATTTGATTAAGAAAAGTTAATGGTTTAGAGTGATATAGATAAATATTACTATTACTATCATTATCATTCATCCACTCTTTGATTAAACTTTTAAGTGGCCTATCCTTAATCTTGTTGACCTAATAATATCTATGCAAGTTTGATGCCAAAATCAATTTAATGTTTAATTTTTTTTTAACTCGCTTTACATTCTACCTGCCACTCATTATAATTAAGGCACTCTTTGTTAAAAACTTTTAAAAATAAATGGTGGACAGACTTTCAAACTCCTTTACCTAAAAACTGGAAACATTTATTTAAAACTCATAAGAAATGTGAAATGAAATTAAAATATATTGTTGCAGAAGCATAACAGAAAAAAGATCACATTCTACCAAAAGTAACATATGAAATAATATACACTTTTACAGAAATATTGACAAAAAAGTAACATCTCTGTTCATGAAAGAGCATAACAATAATTTACCCATTCCCCTCACCTTCATTTAAAAAATATGTTTGTTTATAGATTGGAAACTACAAATTAGTTTTATAAAATATATTTCACGTAAAAGTTTTATTTTTAATATCAGACCTACAACTTTGCAATGATCTGTTGTTTTATATCTCAAATAATTGCAGAAATATGATACAAATAAGAAGAATATTCTCTTATTTAAAATACCCCCCCAAGTAATTTTATCTGAAAAATGAAATGCACCTTTGGTTTGTAATGAAACAGTGTCTAGACACAGATTTTAATCAAAATTGTTTGACCAGATTTTGAGAAAATCTTTCTTCTCTTTTGACTTTAAGTAAACTACCCTTAATTTTAGGGTTGGGTAGCTAATTCCAATAATACCTTTGGGGAACCTTATGAAAAATCCTAGGTACCAAGTTTTAGGCTAATCGATAAAATGGTTTCTGTTCCAAGCCTAGATGTAGACACACCAACTGACAAAGTTTACTTCGAAAAACACTTTTTCGGGTTTAGAGATCATAAATCGTCAATATCTATAAAAATTTTGAATTTGATTTTTTTGGCAGTCACAATACTCACAAAATAAATAAATAAACACTAGCACCTACAATATATTATTAATTTTATAGTAGCCAATGGTGAATCCAGAAAATTACTTTGGTAACTAAGGTATTACTTTCACACTTTTTCCTATTTGGGAATTTTACTGATACTTTTAATGTAACTAACAGAATACCTACTTTTTAAATATAATGCCACAAGTCTGGCCCTTATTCTCTTTCAACTGTATTTCACTAACCCAATTGGTTAGTACGCAGTACACATATTTATCAATCATGCTAGTGTAGTTCGGATGAAGAAGGTGTAATTTTAGAGGAACTGTACCCAGATTTGCTTGGAGATAGAACAATTTTAAAAATCATCCTAAGCTGCTCACCTGGCTGGGATTCAAATCCTAACCTACCTGCCACTGGCAAACCAGAATAAATGAGCTCAACATTTAGACTGTGTGCCCACCGGCACAGGTAAGCCTGTCCTTAAAATGTAGAATATACATTTAACACACCTTAAGTGTCCTATCTAATTGTTGAACTTAATATGTTTTAATTACAACTGTTTGCGATCTCGGGAGGCATTGAATACCCAGACTGGCCTCCCCAAGTGCACCATTAGCCTGAGTGACCCCACACATCAAAAGTCAAAGGCATTGTTATAGTTTTGATACAAACTTCTGAAAACTGTCAAGAAATAACAGCACACCAGCAGTGTGAGCCTGGTAGATCTCACCCCATTCACCCCTTATTCTCTTCCCTTAGTTTTGAGTTGGGGATGTCAGAAAATGTGAAACACATGGGAGTGAGACGGGGAGGGGGAAAGAAAAAAGAAGTTTTGTTTTTTCTCACATATATAGTGACCCACTTCTAAGAATGGTTTAAGGGGAATCATGCATCAGAGCTTTGAGGGGAAAAAAAAAAATCCCAATTGTGTTTTGATTTCAAAACATTTAGATTATTTTTTTTATATTCTTTAAAATCTGTTTTAACTGATGAAGTTAGAGGAATTAAATTTCCCAAACCTAATAAATGCAATGGTTTGATTTTTTATATTGGGCTTTATAACTTAATAAAAATGAACCTGTAAATGTTTCAATCTAATTGACTGAATTCTTTCTAAACTATTAAATATTTAAAACTACAAGTAAATAAATAACAACAAACAGTTACTTAAAAATGTAATTTTTAAGTAGCAGTTTGTTTTTATTCATTTACTTTTTATCTTACTTTGTTAAGGTTTTAGATGAAATTCAAATTATTGGTGGATTAGTTCTGAACCTATGTGCTGGGGGTCCGAAGTTCAAACTTTGGCCCCGGCACTGATTTATTAGATTGCCAAACTCTTCCTTCACCTCTGACAAGACATCTTGTGAATGTGGGGAATGCCAGGCCTCCATCGTGGTTCGGATTTCACGTTAAACTGTAGGTCCTCCATTTCATCTCACAATCACCCTACCATTACACATTAGCGTAAGTGCGTATAACCCGAATGGGTTGTAAGACGCGATGCTAATAATAATAATAATTACCTATTTGGGTTATACACTTATGTACTAATTACGCTAATGGTTTTAGGGATGATGAAGGGTATATTTATCAAAAGTGTACCCACATTTGCAAGAAAGTAGAGTGGAAAACCATTTAGGTTGCATCATGGTTGCATAAATAATCCACCTTACTATGACCTTGGGTTTCAAATTCACACACTTGCGTTAGTGATGGTTTTTGGTCATTGATTTTTCCTTCACCTTTCCTAACTAATGTTAACTGCGCTTTCTTAAGAATAATGTGTGACATGTTCCTAAAGGTTAGAGAGCTCAACCCTTTGGTATAACGCACAAACACCAAGAGTTTACAAATAAAACAAATTACACTGAATAGAAAATAACTCATCTAAATCTAGTTTTTTTGTGTGTGCACCGCATCTTATTATTTGTTCAGGCTATTCACTTATTTACACTAATGAGGTAGGTATGATGAGGGAAGAATATATAAGAAATGTGTCCACATTTGTATGACACGATAGTGAAAAATTATTGAAGAAAAACTATCCTCAATACACCTGCCTGAGTTTTAAAACCAATCAGATCAGACAAAGTTGACACCTAAATCTGCATGCCCACCAATGTTATTATTATTATAATTATTATTATCACTGCATCTTACTACCTGTTGAATGTGGGGAATGCCAGGCCTCCACCATGGTTCGGATTCCACGTTAAACTTTAGGTCCTCCATTTCATCTCACAATCACCACTACCATTACACATTAGTGTAAGTGCATATAACCCGAACGGGTAGTAAGATGTGGTGCTAATAATAATAATAATAATAATACCTGTTCGGGCCCACCAATGTTTATAACACCTAATTATTGTTAAATGTTTTTTTCAGTAGTGGCGCTAGACAATGGGTCCAGCAAGAACAAACAACATAACCGTGTTAGATGGTGGGTTTGCTACACAGCTGTGTTGTCATGTCTCCGAACCTATTGATGGCAATCCACTATGGAGCGCAAGTTTCCTTGCCACAGATCCGCAGTCTGTAATCAACACACATCTTGACTTCTTACATGGTAACAACTACAACTCATTAAGATGTGACATCACAAGTCACACATTTTTATCTCTGTTCTCTGTAAAAAATATATAAATATATCGTAGGTGACCTGGCAGTCTAGGGGTAAGGTGTCAGACTTCTGTTCTGGCGGCTGGGGTTCAATCCTCGGTCCCGGCACAGATTTATCTGATTACCAAACCCTTCCTTCACTTCTGACAAGACATCTTGTGAATGTGGGGAATGCCAGGGCTCCACCATGGTTCGGATTCCACGTTAAACTGTAGGTCCTCCATTTCATCTCACAATCACCCTACCATTACACATTAGCGTAAGTGCTTATAACCCGAACGGGTAGTAAGACGCGGTGCTAATAATAATGTAAAAAAATATCCATACATTATTGTTAGTGGGCTCATCAGTTATAATATTATAACTAATCAATTTTTAGCTTGTTTAATGTTGATTTTAAATTAAGTAGTCATTTAACTTTTAATCATTGTGTAACTAAGCAAACACTTAACAACACTCAAGTAATTAATTATAAGACTGGTAAGTCATAAATTTAATCCACGGTAAATAAAAAAGTCTGAATCTAAGGAGCCTATCCTTTATATACACTATTTTTATTATTAATCAGCACTGGGTCTTACTACCCATATGGGCTATACGCCAACTTAATACATTAATATGAATTAATATTTAAAATAAATTTTTACGTTAAATAATTTGACATGAACCCCCATTTTATAGGTTGAAAAAATAAAATGGGGTTTCATGTAATATTACTAGTACATATTAATAGTACATATTAAATATTAATAAGGATATGATTTATTAATATTAACATATTATTGAATTATTCTATACTCTGAATTTAATTTTTTTAAGTATGTAAATATATTAGATAGTAATCCTAAATTTTTTTCACTACTGTAAAAATAATTATACTTGCATTTAAGTTAACTTAATTGATTAAAATACTTACAAAATAATATGAAAGATTTTTAAATGTAAATACATTAGATAGACATCCTAAATTTAATCCACTACTTTTAAAATAATCTTTCCTCTTATAGTTAGTGTGCTGTTGCTTTTTGGCCATACCTCGCCCTACATAAAGTATATAACACAACAGTTTGTATATAATCATATTCATGGATGTTTTGGAAATTTACTCTACTTTATATATTATTTATATTGTTTTATATATGTAGCGTGTCAATCAGGTTGATTGATCACCTACAACGGAAAAATCTAACTATTTATCTATATTCGCGTAATTGGGTGC
>CABFOV010010013.1:0-17472 GCA_902141375.1 Timema poppense
AGAGAGTTATAAGTTGTATTCAAAACAATCAAGATACACCTCCATGAGGAAGTGGAACATACAAGCGTTAGGTGCTGAGCAAGTAAACAAGCCAAATGGGCTGGCAGGCGTATAGGTAACCACCAAGGCCAGAAGGGCATGTGAACAGCAACAATAGGTGGATACTAATTTACGCGCCAAAAAGGGCGTCATCAGAAAATGTCGATAATACACTAAGAATTGACCTCCAAGTTAATATTAATTACACCTCTCATAATCAAAGGTTAAGAGCCAAGAACAGGCTTGTGCCCTAGCATTAAACCTAAGATGAGAATAGGATCACAAGTTGTCGTCATCTGACAAACCCTAACTATCCTAAACACCGGTATGAAACCTTTCATTATATATATATATACATATAGCTCAAAATACCTAACAATAATAAATAATCTGAATATCTAATAACAAGTAGAATGTTTACCAGAGAAATATTTACTTGGCAACGCATGGCCCCTTCTTTAACGAACATATAAATATAAGTGATAAAACGATATTAAGCTATATCAAATTTAATAACAAACAAAACGTCTACATTAGAAAATATTATCCACGCCAGCTCACGGCCCCACATTTAACTAACACCTAAACGTAAATTGCCCACCAATAATAAACTATTCCAATCCTTTTCAACATCAAATAGATCATGACAACAGAAAATAATACAGAGCATTTTGTTAATGTCTCTCTACTAGCTAAATCAGGCCATGAAACTTTCCGTGAAGTGGATATAATAAATTTAAGATAAAGACAATCAGGTCAAAAGGTCTTACCAAAACACCCAAGGAACGAGCACAGCTACAGGTTGGTCGCCCATGGTATCCAAATATCCCATAGCCTTAAAAGCAGAAAACTGTAAAAGAAATAATAATAATCAAAAATATATGTAAGTCCTGAATAGTAGATTTAGAATAATAAATATTTAGCGTCAAAGAGAATTTTGAGAAATATGTCGAGCCTACTTAATAGTCAGGCCTATCACGTCGAAAGCCCAGAGCGTAATGCGTGTTCACATTCTGGACTCCAACCGTTATATATCCTAAGGAAATCACGTGTTCTTGAGGCGCGGAGGGCAACGGAGAGGAAAAGAAAGGGTAAGGGTTCCAGAACAGTCTCCACTTGTCCACATGCACACAGTCTATACACAATCACAGTTCGTGGAAGTTCTCAATACGCCCGCCGACGCGCGCTGAGCTCTTGAGCAACGCTGCTCATTTGTTTTGGGGAGCGGTTCAACCAACACGGCTGGCAGCGAACCACGGACCTCGAGCTAGTTCAACGTTGACAGTGCTGCTGTGTGTATGTCGGATTGTAGTCGTACCGGAATGAGTCAACTGGGGCTGGCTTGGTGAGTTATACAACTTCTCCGAATTTATGTTGTAACAAGGTTACACCGATTGTGAAACTTGCTGTCCCAATCCTGACGTTGATTGTGAAACATAAGTCATTGACTCTTCACTGACTCTTGTTGTTGTGTCTCAATTCTGATTTTGTAATCCTGACTATGATTTTCAAACGCAGATCCCTAGCCCTCGGTGTGTTACAAACCCTGGTTGTGAAACTGATAACTCAATCTTGCTTGTGTTTGTGTGATCATTTGCCGTGTTGTGATCATTGATATCGCAATCCTGAAGTTATGTAACGATCCTGATTGTGAAACTTGATGTCACAATCATGCCGTGATTTTGAAACACAGATTGTTGAGCTTTGACAGGTCGTAACCCTGATATGTCACAATCTTGAAGTGTCGTCTTGGTGCCAGCTTGGTGAACATTATTCACGACATGTTGTAAAAAAGTTAATGTTGCAAACCATGTGGTGATTGTGAAACCCGGTGATGACATCATATACGTGGTCACTTTTCCTATAAATAGAAGCTTAAATATGAATTTTGCGATTCATTCTTAAAGGAGTATTTGACTGGTGATATTGCGAGATCTACAGGCAGTTCATGAAATTATTGTAAATACACATATACTAACAAAATTTAATACAACTAGCAAAGAATAATGTAATAGTTTTGATATTTTATACCTAATTAATAACATTGTTTTGTTTCAGTTGATGAAATAAATGGTGTTGCACGATGAATGTTTTTGTCACTAGTCCTCTGTCCCCCAGCTCCACAGGGATGAGAGTGTATTCTAGAAGTCCATAAGCAGCATCGTTGATTGCTGGAGATTCAGACAAAGATCCTACATTGCCTCTAAGGTCCCACACTATTCGTGAATGTGGATGAATGTTTTAGCCAAATATTCACCAGAATGTCCGCCTACATTCTTTTCATGAAACATATATGATTATTCACTTTATGTGGATCTCACAATCCAAAAAAATCGACCAAAACATTCCCTTCGGTGGTAGTTGGCAGCCAATGCAAAATAGATAACACAAGTGATGATATCACTGCAGTTGCATTCATTTTTTTAAATCCAGTCTATGGTTATTGTATCGTAAAAATATACTTAGAAATCATTATACAATAGTCAAAAATAAAATTAGTACAGCCAGTGTCAAATTTAATGGAGGTAGTGATTGCCCCGCGGCCACAAAAATTCTCCACAAGAGATAAAACAGTAACTCTAACTTTCTATTGTATATTACTCCATGTTTTGTGTCCACCATAACGTTTTTCCTGCATGAAATAATTAGATAAAAACAAATTGATGAGTGTTCAATTTAAATGAAAAATAAAAATACCGCTGACCCTTTAAAGCTTTACCAGGAAAGTCCCCATTGATCATTTACAAGTTCTACGTGCTAACTACATTTGTGAACAATCAAACAGTTGCTTAAATTTGCCTGTTCTCATACACGCCATTTTGTAATTTACATGGGTTTATGGGGAACCCCACTGTATGCCACCCCGAGGTCTCCCATGCGTAAATCCGACACCGGGTACAGCGCCCAGTGTGTCCTCGCGCACTGAGATAAGTGAAGGACTTTAAGTTACTAGACGACAAGAACGACTGATGTGTAATGAGGGAGCGTAAAAATTGTTATCCAAGAGTCCAGTGACGAACAGCAACGTCCTTTTAAAACCGTTCCTGGAGTGAAACCCCTAGAATACCGAATATTTCACTGAACATTCGCCAATCGCCATTTGTCTGCCTCCCACACTTTTAGGACATTCATCTGAAACCCGAACATTCATCCGCGTTCGCGAATAGTGTGAGAATGGCTTAACTATGAGGGGTAAAAATTGTTTGTTCGCGACTCTATTTAAAACGCCATTGATTCAAGGGTAGGCCATTTGAACACAAATAAAACATAAACAAATTGCTCATTCAAAGTATATTACACCTATATTTAGTAACTATATCTCCGTTTATAGAGGGAGGCATTTGTTATTACATTATTATTATTAGCACCGCGTCTTACTACCCGTTCAGGTTATACGCACTTACGCTAATTTGTAATGGTAGGGTGATTGTGAGATGAAATGGAGGACCTACAGTTTAACGTGGAATCCGAACCACGGTGGAGGCCTGGCATTCCCCGCATTCACAAGATGTCTTGTCAGAGGTGAAGGAAGGGTTTGGTAATCAGATAAATCTATGCCGGGACCGAGGATTGAACCCCGGCCGCCCGCACAGAAGTCCGACACCTTACCCCTAGACCGCCAGGTCACCTTGTTATTACAAACAGATGAAATATTATTGTATGGCACCTTGGCTCAATTGGTGGCATGCATGCCTACTGATCTAGGTGTCACAGGTTTGAGTCCTGGAAGGACATCTTAATTAAGGGAATTACTGGTATAAAATAAGTTTGCACCTAACGGGATGTTTTCACAGTTGTTGTGCTTGTTCAATATTAAGAAAATATTACCCTTATCTACAGTAAAGTAACTAATACATAGTTACGTTTGTTTCAGATGCCTTAGGCAGTCATATGATGTCTTAAAAACCAAATACTTCACAGCTTACAGCCCTACTAAACGAAAGCATCACGGCGTTTTCGGGAGAGTTGGCCAAATCACCTCTTCCAACGTCAATAACGCCTCAAGGGTTAATTGGGGACATTTTCTCACAATTGGTCCATATTGACAACCTTTTTGGAACATTTTATAAAAAAAAATTATTGAAATAGTTACTATATTTGAACTGAGTGTATGGAATTATCTACACTTAATGTGCCTCTGGACCCAAACAAGTGAATTTTAAAATTATTTTTTCCCATTGCTTTCTCTATCTCTGTCCCGAGGCTTGGATTAGAAATGAATCGATTGAGTTATCAAATTTTATATTTAGATGTTATATGGCTATAGCTGTGAATACTTTTTGATTTTGACTCCTTCCCTAAAAAATTTAGTTTACTGACGAGTTTTTTTTAAATGGCTCCAATGATGTGATTTTAAATGGATAGCTTGGGTATATTTGACTTTAAAAATAGCTCATCATATTGTATAAAAATCATTTAAGGGTAGTTTAATGATGAGTGTTTTTATAAGCTCTGATGATCTTGTTTTAAATTGAATATCTGATTATTATTTTTTATAACAAGTAACAAATATTTAGATGAATAAATTGAGAAACTATTTCAGGAATTATTACTTTCAAAAATAAAAGTTTACATATTTTCTTACCAAATTTGCTCATTGTTTTTTAGATTAAATATTTCAACTCTTGTGTTTTAGTGGAATTTGAGGCATAATGTCGTAGAGACGTAATCCCACTGACAACTAAAGTGCACACCCTCCAAGCTTGAGCTTTGTTGGTGGTCGGATCGTCGATGGCGCCTCATACCTCCTCCACCTTACCAGGGACAGCAAGCTATAGAGACTGGCTCCCACTGTCAAGAGAAGCACCCACTCCTCAAATTGTAGATTCATTGGTGGCCGGTCTGATGACAGAACCCCAGCTCGCTTCCCCTGGGACTAGTGACGCATTTGATCAGGTAGATGGAGAAGAAAATCACACCATTTCAGCGCTTATTTCATGTGGGCCGTGAGTTGGTCATGCAAGTAGGTGAAGCAGAGGTATAGTGTGATCAGAGCTGGCTGGAAGAACACATCAATGCTTTTATCGGCTGTTTCAAATATCATGTTGTCAGCGTCGAGGAAAACATAGGGCTATTTATTACTAAACAATTCAGGCTCATCCTCCGGGTTTGTATTTGTGTCATTCAGACGCGGAGATCAGCTTGATACACAAGTTGTACTGGGTAATCTAGAACTAGCGCTATAAAGCAATGCTACGTTCCTCACATCTTCCACATTGTGTGTCAATTTGCACCTCTTTAAAGAGCATCGGGGGAGGGGTAACCATAAATGTGATAACCTCTTCCCTACTGCCCCCATATATTTGAAGAAATCAAGGAATTATTACGATTCAAAATGTCAGTGACACATTCTACCTTGCCCATGCATTGGACTTCACCAAGGCTGTATTTGGCATTAGAAGATAACCGTGATTCATGGACATGAACATCTTATAAGCACATATAAGATTTCTGAACTATTCAAAAATATACAAAGCTGAGGAGTTATGCCCTAATGCCCGTGGGAATCTTTTGAAAGATGGTGTAGTTGCATAGCTGAAATAATTTCAAGAAACCTCTCTGAGTACAAAAACACAATAATTTAGGAACTTCTGGGAATGCAGATGCTCTATGATGGACTGAATTTTCCCAAACATCTATTTTAAGGGTACTTGGAATTATAATTTCAACAAAATAAGCAATGATATTTTTATGTCGACACGCTCCTGATAGCCTTGCTCTGTGGGATCCATATTGTTGATGACCAATTAGTAGAAACAGTCCACTAGTTGCCCATCAACCATCTTGCTACTCAATGGTCAAGGGATTCTTTTCTTCACCTGATAAGACTTTGGCTTTTTAATCACACAAGTTATAAAAAGTTTTTCTAAATATCTTACATTTATATACAATTTCTTTTATCACTCCTGATTAAACTATAATCTGATTGAAAAATTTCATAAAAAGGGAAGTGTTGAAGCTCAACCAAGAAGGGGGCAACCAAGAATGTATATAGATGAGGGGACCTCCACTGCTGTGCTAGTGGCACCAGCAAAGATTCTGAAGAAGAAGACCAATGTGTAACATTATGATGTNAATGTATATCCTTGGATAAGAGTGTAAGCATAATCAGCTTCCAGCGGGTTGTCTACAGAATCAAATGGTATCCGTACAAGATATAGCTGCTGCTGTAGTACATTAGCGAAGACGATTATGATGGACGAGTTGAATTATGTGCGTGGGTGCAGGGAAAGATTGTGGACAGTGCTGACATTGGAAAAGACATTATCTTCTCCGACTAAACTATTTTTACTGTCAGTGGAGAGGTTAAAAGACAAAACATGCGGTATTGAATTGATTCCAGTCCACATTTGGGGTGTGACACAAAAATTCAAGGAAGTGTTAAGGTAATGGCGTGGTGTAAAATCTTGGGGAATTGTTTGTTCTATCCCATATTCATTGGTGGTGACTTAAATAGGAACATGCTCCTGCACGTGCTGTTGGACACGATTGTGTCCATCGTGTTGAAAGAGGCCAGTGTCTTTTCTGCTTATTTTAAGCCAGATGGATCACCAACCCGTTACTCCACCATTATGCGTTACTGGTTGTATCGTTAGTTTCCGCATTCCTAGAGTTGACGATCGACGAGGTCCCATTGAGTCGCCTGCCTTTATGGTCACCAGGTCTGACCACACTTGATTTATTTTTGTAGAGCCATTTGAAGGAAATTATCCACCAGGAGAAGTTTTGGGACACAGATCATCTCGAATCACACACTCTGGATGTGTGCACTAACGTAGCGCCTGTGTTCAGGGGTTACATCATGATTGGTTGAAGTCAGTGGAGAAATTCATTGAGGTGGACGGTGCTCATACCAATCACATAATGCATTGTCTAGTGATAAACAGATCATGTAACAGAACTTGTTCTATGTATGAAGACTTTTCCACCACACTGTAGTTTATATTTATCTAATTTATACTTACTTATTTCATAATTTAATTAATTTTTCTATAAATATCTTACATAATCTTCTCTTATATTTTATTAATAGTTTTTATCAAAATATCTCAATAAGATGACCAAATACTTTTATTTGACCAATATTGTTGGTCCGTGTGGACTTATTTTATACGATCCAATATAATCACTTTAGTATATTTATAATTTTCATTTCTGGGTTATATTATTTTTAGCTTAATTTGTTCATATTTTTATTACAAAATTTTCCCCCTACTGTGAAAACCTCACACATTGTATTTGTATTTAATACTTTTAATGTGTTTTTATGTCATTTTAGCTTTGTCTATACTTTTTAATTAATATGTTAAAAATTTCAAATTTGTGACATTATTTTTACTTTTATAATTTTCATATTTCTTGTAAAATAAATAAATATCTAACATAGCTACTATCTAAATCTTATCATATCTTAAATTACACTTCTAACTTTTAATTATTTTAAAATGTTTTCTGAAATGTACTATTTTTCTATTTCGACATGTCTGGAATAATAATCTCCATAATGGCCCCCGGCGTTACATAAGGATGACGTCATCAAGGTCGTGATCTTCTGGTGATGTCACCAGTGATCTACTTTCATTCTGTTAAAACATATTGTTAATAATTTCTGCCAAATTAGCACCATATGACACAAAAAGAGTAAGCAATCAGTATTTTGATACACCAAGGGTCAATGAACTGTGTTTCAAAATCACAGGCAGTATTGCGTCATCAAGTTTCCCAATCAAGGCTACAACCCAGCATCGGATTGCGACAACAGGCTTCACTAACAGGAATGCTACGCACTAAGTGTCAATGACCGGTGTTGTATAATCATAGTTAGGTTTGCAACATCAAGTTTTACAATCGGAACTGAGAATCAAGTTTCATAGTCAAGGTTTTTATAGGCCAAGGGTCAGTGACACGTGTTGAACAATCAAGGTTGCGACACTTCCCAACCATGTGACGTCATCATGACATTGTGGATTACGTCATAAAATAGCATCCAAGGGACTTGAAAGTAGGCAGAGCTCAAATCTTGCGTAAGGATAATGTCACCGAGGAGAATCTGCCCAAAATAGCATCCAGGTAACCTTAAAGTAGACCATGAGGTCAAAGGTCAGAGTGGGTAGGTTGGTCATCCCCACTACTACCAAGGCTTAAAGAAATTGGCATTAGGATGGATAGAGGATTAGAAAATAGCACTGAGCACACCCGACCAAAATTGGAACCTCAACCTCCCCATCACCTGAAATTAAGTTGTTTCCGAGCTTGAGGCCTTGGACCGCGTGTTAATGACACCGTAGAAGTATTGTTAAAAAACGCTACATATCTTCAATTCCGGATCGTAGTATATTTTCAAGAACTCTACGCGTAGGAAACCATCAATGATATTCTTCGACACCAACAGTTGCGCTACCGTCGCAAAAGATTTGTAAAGATGCGGCATGTCTGTATAATTCGTGAAGATGTGCAGCACTCCGACAACAGTCACTACAGCTAACAAACGCATCGCACCAATGCACATCTTTTAGACAGTGATGCATTTGACTGCAGCTAGACGGAAGGACAATATTGGGGGCCAAATTCAAAATACCGTACAGTACATTCAACTAGCTCTATCTTGGAAACCGTCTGGAATAAGACACATGTTCATATAAACTTTAATTTTCTTACTATGACCGCCCATAAAAGTGACACTCCTCATGGAATATCCTTTATATTATAAGTTAATTTGACTTATACGATTCCCCGCCCATCTACCCCTAAATTCTTAAACAGAAGAAATTATGGAATTTATGTAGTTTTTGAGAAAATGAACACATTTGTTTACATGTCAACATTTTTTTACAGCAAATGTGGTAACCCTGGAGACTATAAAAAATAAAGAAACATTCACCATTAATGACATATAAATACTGTATATTTGTTTGAATACTTTTAAAAGTTATTTGCCGAACGTTACAGTTAAAAGACACATGGCATGTCTAGTAACTTTCAAAATAGCCGATAATACCCATATCGGTGGATGCGCTGACTAAACATCAGGTTCATATGGTATAGTTTTCCACATACGGGGACCTCAGGGTTAGAATCCCAGTAGTTTGTTTCCCACTATCTCACACCCAACTTTACCGCCCAAAATGGCTTTTAAAATTATGTTTTGCGCGATTGTTATTGATAGCTTAATTGGTGACCTGGCGGTCTAGGGGTAAGTTGTCAGACTTCTATGCTGGCGGCCGGGGTTCAATCCTCGGTCCCGACACAGATTTATCTGATTACCAAACCCTTCCTTCACCTCTGACAAGACATCTTGTGAATGTGAGGAATGCCAGGCCTCCACCGTGGTTCGGATTCCACGTTAAACTGTAGGTCCTTCATTTCATCTCACAATCACCCTACCATTACACATTAGCGTAAGTGCGTACAACCCGAACGGGTAGTAAGACGCGGTGCTAATAATAATAATAATAATTATATCTTAATTTACGGGAAAGGAATGACTAAGTTAGCTTAGAAGTAAAACAGGAGTGGAAACAGCACGTGGACAACTATCCCCAAATTTTATTAAATGTCATGGAACCAAACTAAGATCATATATGAACAGATAGCAATCAAGATTACATTATTTTATCATCCTAATATTATGATTCCTAAAATTACAATGCCATTGGGAAAATAGATGTATACGTTTAGCCTAATATTTTTAAAATGTATTTTCATTTTATATTATTATTACAATACACATGTATGCAATATTGGATTTTATACTTAATTTAGTATTTTGGGGTACACGCATCAATGGTCACATGATCTAACCTATCATTCCTGCATTAAATTGAATGGCTGGTGTTGAGAGTATCGGTGTTCGAATTCTGGTTGGGTGTATTGGGGGTCTGTATTTCCTAAATTATTTTCTACTTTCCTGCTACTAAATGTGCATACATTTTCATTAATGTAAGTGTATACACTTATCCCGGACGGGTAGTAAGATGCGATGGACCAAACCTTCTCGTCAAGTGAAATAAAAAAAAAATTGTTTGTCTAAAATTATGGGTACACGCAAATACATATTTTCTGTACATCACGTCGTACTACCCTTCCTGAATAACAGCATATAATTACATTAATGAGGAGGTATGATTAAGGTTGTGATTTTTAGGAAATGTACCTACATTTGAATAAAGATAGAGTAGAAAATTATTATTTAGGAAAAACCAGCCTTAATATGACCATCTGGGTTTCAAAACTGTATATCATCAACAAACTAAGCAAGCCCACGTGAACTATGATACGGATCAAACGCGAATAAGTAATAAACCTACACATTCTTGAGTTCAGTCTGATCGCTTTAAAATGAACATTACACTAGATGCATAAATAGTTACAGAGAATACAACATTGACAACCTCTTACAGCTGTTATAATAATTTACATCCTTGGTCAGCTGCAGAGCACATGGCATGGCGTGTGAATTCATGGGAATAGATCTAGTAACGTTTTGAATTGTCAGAGAAGGATATTTCTATAGTGATCCGACTATAAATTTGAAAGTTGCTTTACTAGAAGTTACTATTGATTAATTTATTTGCTTCTTCTCAAGGCTGAGTGGGTCAAAATACCAACTACAGTCTGGCAAAGACCTTTGATCGATTCTATAAAACGCCTTAAAAATAACACTATTAGCTAGAGATAAAAATCTGAGCGGTAAGTTTTGGATAGGATAGCTTCCCGATAAATATTTAAAATAATTGAATCCCAGGGTTAGGGAATGTATTTGTAAAGGCTTTGATTTTGATTCTGAAATATTTACATATTTGGTATGCAGTAATCCGTTAGTTTGTGATAGCTAGTGAGTGTTAGTGATACTTTAGAATTCAACCACCAAGCACTGTAGTCGATACATGAGAATAATAATAATAATAATATTTAGTACCACGTCTTATTACCCATTCGGGTTATACGCTTTTAAGTACTAATTACTCTAATGGATTAGGAACTGGGAAGGTTGAATTAGAGGAAGTGAACCCGCATAATTCGAACCTCAATCTCCCCATCCTCAGCAGTCGAGCTCAACACGACAAGCGCGTTAGCCAACTACGCCACCGAGGCGGGTGATACATGAGAAGAAGCAAAAAACTGGAATATGTGTTATTGCTTTATTACAATTAATTTGATCTAGTTTATGGTGTTAACGTCCTTGGGAAAAATTAAAACTTGAGACGAATCGATTACATTTTTCCATTCAACTAGTTAGAATAAGTTTAGGAATAAAAAAGAATATTTTTTTTCTATCCCTGAGCTATACTATTAGTGTTTAGATTGATTTTAAGTTGCTTGTTTTAGTATTAGCTCCATCTTTGCTAGTTTGTAAATCACGTTTCGATATAACATTGTGTTCATAAAAATGTTCTATAAAATATCCAAACATGTAAACACATCTACAGAAGGACTTAGAGAAGAAGAATATTCTTACTCACATAGCGTTCTGGTAAATAAGGTTCTCTCTGTGGAATTCTTACTAAATATTGAGCTACATAAACGTTCCCCAACCATGTATTCCGATATCCAGCAGCGATTTTCTTCCTATATTACCGCTATAAGATACCTGTCTTGAAGTGGTCAAGTTGTTTCGACGTGCGTTGAGCTTTAAATAAGTATGGAAATATCATATGTTTTTTTTTATCACCGTGTCTTACTACTCGTTCGATTTAAACACTCTCACAAACACTCTTATTCACATACACTTTATTTCAACACACTCTCACACACTCTATTTCACACAAACTATCTTTAATTAACACTATCTTCTCACAAACACACTCACTTTCTTTCTCTTTCCCACTCCATCCCTTTCACACGTTCTCTCTCATTATCACTCACTAACACTCACTCGCTCACACTCATTTTCTATTACTCACAATTTCAATCTCCCACTCACACAACATCACTCCTACACTCACACACACTCTCGAATTTTCTCAATCTCCTAATATATTTTTCTATATATATTCTTATATATAGTTTGATGAGACCAGTTCCGACTGTTGGAATTATGATATAACACTTTAACCAATTTTGAGCAACGAACACTCAGTTTAAAGGTTAGGGTTCCAAGATGCAAGCCAAAACAGTAGTCTAAAACTAAAACCAAATTTTCCAAGCTAATTTTCCATCTTTTCCTTTTTTGTGGGCAGTAGATCATCTGTACCATTATTCTTTGTTTACATCACCATGGAAACCATGATTTGTATAAATGATTGTATATCAATAAATAAAATATTATCTTTTGGTTAAAAAACAATAATAGCTCAATTATATCTTGAGTGGTTTGGTGGAATGGATAGATGGAGAGCTGGGAGAGGGGTTGTCTTAAAGTTCTCATCGTGACGTGTGATGAGGGAAACTAATACGTTTTGATTCAAATTAAAACAACGAAAAATAAAAATCGATTTAAAGTTGTTAAACTTTGACGAGTAGACTTTTAAACAGAAAGTCTGGTGAGGTCTTATAGATATTTTCCCGATAAAAAAAAATATTATAATACATTTAAGGCAAAAATCTTCAGCCAAGTGTTTGGAATACATTTTAGTGCAATAATTTACAGCCATCACTGCAATGCTCCACTAGGTATTACTACATTGTTTTAATCATTTATAGATATTGTTAATATATGATATTGCAAGTGACAGCTGCATCATATAGATTGACGTATGAATACATTAAAGTAGCTATAGTAGCCCTCAGCTGTCAGCTATGTTCATTCTTAATAAAATTTGAGTATACAAGTGAGGAACAGTAAGAACACAGAATACTGTATAACCTATCTCTACCACAATAGGTCACTCCCCTTCAACAACACCTAATACTTCTTTTCTTCATGGGAAATTTTGGAACAGCATCCCTCACAACAACGCAAAAACATATTTTACACAACATAACCAAGATAATCTCGTACGTTGTAATATCTCCAACATGACGTTTTGCCAACTCAGAACGGATAAGTGTCGATGAGCTCTCTCACACAAATTTTCCCTTGCTCTCCACCTAAAGCGTGTCTTTATATTTTTCACCACTTCGTGATTATGATTTATATCACGAAAGAGTATGACGTCACTGTCTAGGTTGTCCATCTACACTTTTTAGCTGAATCCTTTTAGTTCCCACAATTCCCAGCTTGATCCATGGACAATTTGTTACGTTCTAGGACAAGCATTTTCCACCCTTTTCGCGTCACATAAACGAACCTTCTGTTTTTCAACTATAGAAATATCGTGGTAGAACACTACACGGAGAGCTTATTACAATATACATTTATATGCTATACACAATATTTTCAAGAATGAGCTTAAAATTAGCTCAAACACGGCACAATTTAAAGTCTAAACACAAAATATGTATATTAGAGTCTTTCGAAGAATTATATTAAGAGAGTAAATGAGAAATAATTTAAATCTTAAGTAAATACTTTCTATAGTCTACAACTAAACATAGACTTTCAATGCATAGTCTAGAATTACAGCAAATTACACAGTCTAAGAATAAAGTAGAAGGGTGACCTGGTAGTCTAGGGGTAAGGTGTCAGACTTCTATGCTGGCGGCCGGGGTTCAATCCTCGGTCCCGGCAAAGATTTATCTGAATACCAAACCCTTCCTTCACCTCTGACAAGACATCTTGTGAATGTGGGGAATGCCAGGCCTCCACCGTGGTTCGGATTCCACGTTAAAATGTAGGTTCTTCATTTCAGCTCACAATCACCCTACCATTACACATTAGCGTAAGTGCGTATAACCCGAACGGGTAGTAAGACGCGGTGCTAATAATAATAATATAATAATAATAAAGTAGAATACATTTTCAATTACGTCATTAGGGGGGTAATTTATCCTTGTTTAAAATTTACAAGAAGGACCTCGTGGATCAAATGTAATGTGGAATAAACGCTTTTAAACGCAGGTCATAACACGTAACCGAGGCCCATCTGTAGTGTGGCCACGTGACTGGCGTACGGCAAGTTCTGGAATTCGAGTTTATCACTAAAATAATAATGCCTCTATGGATAGTAAACCAGTATGTCAATGTGTATGTGATGAGTACCTGTGGGGTATTGTGCTATTGGACCTTCTGTTTTTGATTTAAAGTGGTTGTTTTTAATTGTGCACCTGGCTTTATTCTCCAAGGTGAAGATGTATGATAGCGCTACCTGCCATCATCTGCGGTAATATGGAACATTCACATCCTTCTTATTAATTCATCCATGACTTGTGTTGCTGGCACCCCCAATATTCCCTCTCTCCTCATTTGTTGCATTTGAAGTTAGCCCTCCTAGTTCACTGCGCATTGCGGTATTTCCGCAAAAACACTCACTTGACACCTATAGAAAATAAAAATCGTTGCAGTATCGATCAGTAGGTAACAATATTTTCATTTATTTAGAAGGGTATTGGAGGAAGCTTCAGTTCAAGGTCATATATGGGAGTTGCGCGGCGAGCGAGCTAGGATTGGAGGGCTATAGTGTCAGAGACACGACACCCAGTGTACCACAGAGGAGAAAGAAGCAGTGACTTGACCAAAGGTGGCCGGTGATATAGAAACTAGGGTGTCCACAAAATAAAAATTCTAATGAAGAATATTTTGGAAATAAATACATATTTAGTTTGATTATATCAAGACAATACCAATTTATTATTATTATTATTATTATTATTATTATTATTATTAGCACCATTATATTATAGGTGAAAGTGTTAATATACATAGCATAGTAGTTTTTTCTTAAAAATATACAAAGAAAAAACTACTATGCTATGTATATTAACACTCTCACCTATAATATAAATAATTATAATTTTAAATATAGCAAAATAAGGTTTTAACAAAGTGTCTATATGTTTATTTTTTTAAACTTCACTACCGAACTTACAACCAAAAGAAAGATTGTTATTAAAAATGATTCATTCAAACTGCTTGACTACCTACTCTCTACTGAATATTGGCTGGACTAATGATAATATTAGTTCAGTTTGAATGGATTGACTCTCGAGGGTTGTGATAAGGGGGAGCTAGTCAAAACTAGTCGGTTTGGTGGACAGTAAACCTAGAAATATTCTATCATATAAAATGTACGATTGATTTGTACTCCAAAGGAATTCAAATCGGTTGTAGAGTCGACAACATTAGGAAACTACAGCAAAATCCATAAATCCAAGATGGCTGCCCAAAATAGTGTAAATTTAATTATCATAGCTTGTAGTGCTCTTAGAAAGGTTGTTTTCGTTTTAAATCCATTCAGGTTTCTATCAGGCATTTCATGGTACATCATTTACGAACAGAAGAAAACATAGAGGCTATGTTACAAGATTGACATCGCTAGGCTACTTTTCAATCATTGATGTGTAAATATCACACTTGTCTGTATATGTATTAATTCGTCAATCTGTAAAAAAAAAAATCTTTGGCTAATGATGATTGTTCAGAGACGAAACATGTATCTTAAATCACTCTTTGCTTATGGACATCGTTCAGTGCCTCCTTCACTCATTGACGCACAGGGCTTTCTCGGGAAAGGCAATGAATCGTAGTTGTTCAAATGACTTGGTGTAAGTCTGAAGACCCTGATATTGTCATTGTTAACATTTCACAATTGTTCTACCATGTTGTTTAGCACTTTATCTAATATCATCGCCTCGATAAAGGGTCAGTTAAATCACTATCCTGATACCGAGAAAGCCATCGTCTTGGACAAATACAAATATGTTTTGGCCAAGGACCATTAAAGAATAGGCCGATCCGGTGAAATTGTAATCGATTATGACCTCACCCTCACCTGCCCTCTTCCAAAAAATTATTATTATTAGCACTGCGTCTTACTACCCGTTCGGGTTATACGCACTTACGCTAATGTGTAATGGTAGGGTGATTGTGAGATGAAATGAAGGACCTACAGTTTAACGTGGAATCCGAACCACGGTGGAGGCCTGGCATTCCCCACATTCACAAGATGTCTTGTCAGAGGTGAAGGAAGGGNCGTGGAATCCGAACCACGGTGGAGGCCTGTCATTCCCCACATTCACAAGATGTCTTGTCAGAGGTGAAGGAAGGGTTTGGTATCTTCCAAAAATGAATGAAATAATGAGGTGCAAGTGCAACAAAAAGGACTAAAAAGTGTGTTGGGTTTAATCCAGGCCAGGAAAAAATGTCAAGGTTGAGACTTATGAATGTATTACTTTTATTCATGATGAGGCGGACATATCCACCATATAATCTTTCCTTGACGCTGCAAGCCGTGATAAAGGTGCTATCCATGTTTTGAGTGACGCCACATTCTGCTTGTCTATTAGGTCTATCGAGAACATCTGGTTCCCAGAGTGCAGATAGAGCGGTAGGATTGAATGGTGCTAGATATCAATGTCACCTGTGCTAATCTTGGAGAAAAATGTCTGCAGTTACTTGGCATGCATGCCCTCAGCGGCTGTGACAATACCTCGTATCCATTCGGTAAAGGTAAGGCAACTGCACTAAAAACGTTGCTTGCAGGAGAATTTAACGGATTAGCTGATATTCTAGGAGAAGTTGACGCTACGTTGCTCTAATGGAGGCTGCTACAGCCTAATTCCCTGCGCTATGGTCAATCACCAGGGATATAGTTGGAGTCTGCTAGATTAGAACTCTTCACTAACAAGAAGAAGAGTCACAAAATTATGGCATTACCTCCAACACCCCCCTCCATAACATGTTGCAACATGTTCTTTGGGCTCATCTTCAGGTGATGCTGTGGAAAGCTTGGAGCCAGTATGGACCACCACCCCCAGATGAATCGGGTTATATAACTCAATTTGGGTGGAATTTAAAGGATTGAATCCCAACTCCTTTTAAAAGAAAGGTGTGAGGCAGTGAGGATTACGGATGCAAAATATAGGGAATACGTTACAGCCCAGTTTCACGAGTATTTAAATATATTACGTCTAAAGTCTCGTCCCAATTTTGCGAGTCGGTCAATCATTTTGGGCACATTGCAATTGGGCCATTTATACCTGTTATGACTTGTGTTTGGAAGGGTGTCGTAAATTCCACATTATAGCTGGGCCTCGAGTTATTTCTTGAAAATTATTGTAAGCAAGTTTTACTGGTGTACTAACTATTGTGGCGCTCCATTTTGGATGGTTGTAAATGTTTTTGCCAGCTGAGCGGAATACATAAAGGGATGAATAGTAACACACACAAAATGCTAATCTACTCTAGCCTATCCTAAGCTAACATAAACAAGCTTAACCTAATATAAGGCAGTAAGATTGGTGGGGCCGAATTTATATACCCTCGCTGCTCTATTATCTGTTAAAGTCCTCCTGGTGAGTGAACGTGTCCCAATTAAGCTCTGACAATAATCCTCCTGGTCAGTGCGATCATGTCCCAACTAAGCTCTGACAATAATCCTCCTGGTCGGTGCGATC
>CABFOV010010015.1:0-17463 GCA_902141375.1 Timema poppense
AACGGATATAGAAACTACTATCGCTCATATCATTAGCATGTTATTGTAGTCACTATTTGTAGTACTTTATTCAGACCATATAACCAACTACAATCACTCAACTACTACGGTAGAGTTAAAAATAGAAAGATGTGAAACAAAGATATAAGAGCACGCACGCTTTAACGGAACAGGTTTTTAATATTGTCTTCATATGACATGGATACTTTTTTTAACACCTTTGTTTTTCCTCTAATGGATTATCCGGGCTTTGAAAAAGTTTTGTTGACCAGAAACTGTTACACTCCGTTCCAATAAGTTTAGACCTCTTGAAAACAGAAGGAATGTATCTTTATCGTGTCAATTTCAGAATTTCAGGAACTATTAAAATTATTGATGGCAGTTGAATAAGGAAGTTGCCGTTAAACTGGATATATATTACATATTATAGTCATTATTTAATTTATTTATATTAGAGATAGAACGCTTGAATTCCTCAAATCCTAAAAGATATTCAAGAATCAAGGATTCAAAGAAATTTCAGATTCGAGACTCAAATTTTTAGGCCTATTTTATTCTTTTGTTCAATTTTTCAAGTGAAACTGGTTTTAAAGCTCTAATAATGCTTATTGGAGGTTCTGAACCAATTCTAACTATCGGATGAACTTAACAAGCATGCTCCAGACCAATAAGTTAACAATTATACTGAATGTATGAAACTTATAATGAATGGATTATAAGAAATAATGTTACTATTTATATTCTTTAATATTCTATTATATTTCCCCTTATTTTCATAAATTTTTCCAAGATTCTGATTTGTATGCGAGATTCGGGATTCGAAGATAAATTGGTTATTCGGATTCGTAAAATAGTGAATTTGAATTCTATGTTATTCGAGAGATTCGAGATTCATAAAAAATATAAAAAGAATATCTTAAATACAATTATGGAGACCTTGACTTAAATTTTAAGCAATTTGGTAAAAGGAATGAAATTTATTTGTGTATTTTGGAAAGTAACACAATCAGAAAAGAAAAAGACACAATTTGCAATAATATAATAAATTTAATAAAAAAAAGTGTTATTTTTGTTGTTTATGACGTAATAGACATGGCAACAAAATACCACTTTAAATGTCACCAGGATTTAGGAAACTTCTTTGTTTAGTTAAATTTTAAAGATTTGAGGATTATAAATATATTAGAGATTGGCTGAGTTCTATATCTAATCCAAATCGAATCATCTTGAATTCAAATTGGAGTCCTCGAAATTTTAGAAATATACAATTTTATTTAAAGGGAAAATAATTAAAATTTAATTTAAAAAAATTATTAAGGTTTGGTGCCACAGACAAATGATATTTTGTTTAACATGTATACAGTATGCATTATATAGTGCAATTAATATTGGAAATTATATGATACGGCACTAGATGTATAACCCGAACGTGTAGCGTGTATATATATATATACACACACACAATTAGACAATTTTGAACTAGCTCTCACACATTTAGAGCCAAAAGTTAAGGCGGGGTGCTAGTGAGCGCGAGTTTAGTGCATCAATTTTGCAGTTTTTTTTATAGCACAAACATTTTTTGACCAAAATAAATCAAATATTTCTTCTATAGAAACATAGAGTTTGGTTTTCTGCACATGCTAATATCAACAGTTGTTGAATATCTGTCATGAGAATGGCGGGATTTGGTGACAAACTTTTTAAATAAAGAGAAAAGTTTGTCACCAAATGCCTCCATTCTCATGACAGATATTCAACAACTGTTGAGATTAGCATGTGCAGAAAACAAAACTCTATGTTTCTATAGAAGAAATATTTGATTTATTTTGTGCTATAAAAACTGCAAAAATACTGCCCTAATCTCACGCTCACTAGCACTCCACCTTAAGGAAAAAAGTCAGAATAATTAGTGAGAAATACCTGTTTATTTGTTTGGGGTATTTAACGTGTACTTTCTGAACCGAATGATTATACCAACACACCAGAATTTCTATGAGCGAGAGCAAAAGGACTTACCAATATTTGCTGGCAAAATATTTTCAAAGATCATCCAGGTATCTATTACATACCACAAATCAACCGAGGGCTTTACTTCCGTTTCTGAAGGTAGTTGTGCTACAGATTCTCATCCCTCAAGAAAAATCCGTCACCCCCAGCTGGGTTTTGAACCCACGAACATCAGGTACTAAGGCGAGTACTTTTCCCCAATACCACCGAAGTAGACGAATAGCAACTGGTGAGTAGAAAACTAGAAACACGCGGTCGTAGAGTGATTGGAGCACCCAGTGCTACGTGTTTTTTACACCCAATGCTCAGGTTTGGTATGAGTGTGTCTATAGTTTTATCAAGGCAGAGAGTACCAACCTTGTCTCCAATATTACCAGGTGCAAACGAACCTACCAAAGAATGAATGACCGCTCAATTCTTTTGACAAGAGAGGAGTCTTTCTTGTTCATCACCACTGGCAGGCAGATACACTCCATTCAAGGTAGGAATTACTCTCTGAAAGGTCCTTTTTCCTAGCAATATCCTACTATATAGTAGATTTCTGGTGGGGAAAAAGACCTTTCAGAAAACAATTCCTACGCTGAACAGACTTTACGTGGCCGCAGACTACAAAGCGGTGCTCAGCTGTCTCATTTTAATCCGCCGTCCTTACTCTTTACTAAAACTCTCGCAGATTTAGCACAATTACCTTTATTATCGGGCACTGCAGTTGCTTTGAGACGCAGACTGGACCGAGTCACAGGGAAAGATGTATTTAATTTAAAAATGAAGTGAATATTTAAACAGGGGTGGTTTGACACTGGATACCTGAACAAAAGTGGATATTCTGGTAAGGCCGTGTAATTTGGGCCGCCTCAAATATTTTATTACTATCATTATTTGAGGTATTTAACGTGTACTTATCTAAACCGACTGATCATTATTGTGAAAGAAGAAACCCACATTTCACCTATTATACATTTTTAGACCATGCCGGGAATATAACCCGTAGCCCTTAGCTCAGACGCTAGTCGTGTTGAGCTCGACCGCTGAGGATGGGGAGATCGAGGTTCGAATCTCGGTCGGGTGAACTGGGGGTGGGGGCTTCCTAAATGGTTTTCCACTTTCCCTCCACGCAAATGTGGGTTCATTTCCTCGAATTCACCCTTACCAATTCCTAATCCATTAGCGTAATTAGTACTTAAAGCGTATAACCCGAACAGTTAGTAAGACGCGGTGCTAAATATTATTATTATTATTATTATTATACCTTAGCTCAGTAGGCACAATAATTACCGACCAAGCTAAGGTGTCAGACCTGACATCACGAGTTATGAATTTAAAAAAAATATTTTATTTTAATAAATGGAGAAACTTTGGTAACAACGTTTTCGAAATTATCATGGTTAGCTTATTTTGAACATACTTGACATCAATTTTGTAATCACAAAACTGATTGCACACAATTTAAAAAAACATGGCTGTCGTGTTTTTTTTACACACTTATTAAAATCAAAGTGGCGTCAACTTTTCTGTAGTGCAGTTTGGTTTGCATAATTAATATTTAAAAAATAAATATTACGGTGCAATACCACCTTAGACCGTGTGACCACCGGTGTGGGTTGACCTCTTAGTGAAAGTCAAAAATCGTATATATAAAAAAAACCTCATCAATGACAGAACCCATAGTTAGGGGGAACTTTAAAAACCTCAATTTTATTGAAATTAAATAAATAACGTTTTTTTTTTAAATTTAAAACTAATGGAAACCCACTTCGAGCACCAACATCGATTGGAAGTCACAACAATTTGGTACTCTAGAAATATGTTTTATTTGGTTTATTAGTTATAAAATTATCAAAAGCTTCAAATAATTCTTCTTTATTAATTACCGTATAATTGGTCTTTATATCATTAATTAAATAAAGTAAGAACGTAAATATTGTAACATTGCAATTTTCAAATCGCGGGCTTTCTATGAAAATCAGACTGTAGATTTATTCAATAAATTTTTAAGCACCCTGTAGTCAATATCACGTTTAGAATTGCTTCGTCATTCTATTTCGCTTTATATGATTTTTTATTAACCTTTTCCCCTTAGCTCTGTACATGAAACTTTATTTCTCAGCGTTCACCTAAATAAAGATGCTTATTTCAATTAAAACTGCAATAAAACTTTTTTTAGGGAGGGTGGCGGGAGATGGACTCTAGAAAACTGTTATCTTTTAGAATACAGACCGAAAGTTGTCATCATCACTCCTTCTTATAAACCGTGACTTATAACATCGTTTTAAAAAATTGGGGTGGTGGGCAGGCGCTTAAAAGGTTTTAGTGGCAGGATAACTTTTTTGTTCAATTGCCTCACCTATTTTACAGTGCATAGAGGGGCTTTGTATAATTCAGGGTTTTTAATGGTCATGTAGCTAAAAAAAAGATTGTTCCATTTTTTTCTAACCCACTTTGGTAGCCGAATGATCTAAACAAACCTTTAAAGTCTAAGGCGTCACTTCCTCAAAATATTAGACTGCGGATGAAGGGTAATTAGGGGATCGAATCTATGTCGGGTGTGCTGAGGGTTATTTTTCCTAAATTGTTTTCCACTCTCCCTCCATGAAAATTTGGGTATACTTCCTCTAAAATTCAATATTCCTCATTACTAGCACATTAGCGTTGTTATTTCATATTATACGCCAGGCATGTACGTATATTTAAACTAATGAGAAAGGGATGAGGAATGCAGAATTTAGAAGAGATGTATCCTCATTTGTATGGAGGGGTGTGGGGAGTTATTCAGGGAAAACCACTCTCAATACAACTAGCTGGAATTATTTTTCTTTTTAAAAAGTACATGTAAAACGTCGGTACAGTGACTTAAGAAGCATTTACCAGATTAGGCAACTTATCTCAGTTGATAAACAGCAAAGCCAACAAATCGGATTACCAACGAAGAAGTGGTGACATAATGGTCTGGGGTTTTTGTGATATGTTTGTGTTGAAATTTGGTTAACATAGACTATTCATTATGTCTGCAGATATTAAGTTTGTAAAAGGCTCTGGTCATTGTAGCAGATATACCCTCACCGATGATTACACAGAAAAAGGTTAAGTCTCGTATTGTCTGGTTTGACGGTGACGGGTAGGTATGGGTTCTAAACCTGGCCTGGTGCACGCTGAAAGTAAATTTTTACACTAAATCTGTTCTGATAATTAAACCAAAAGTGCTGCAGATTATTTACTCACAAACGATGTATGCAAGTGTATTAAAAAAAACTGACCTCCTCAATTTGTTATTTTAGACTAAATGATATAATGAACTAATAGTCATTTGCTAGTGCTGAAGATGTACTGATCATAATAAAAGGACTACTGAAAATGATTGAATTATACCCGACCTAGGTGTGCATTATCTCTAAGTTGACCCTCCTTACCCTGTTATATTAGACTAGATAATATCATTCACTGAAGCTGTACTGATAACAAAACAAGGAGTTGTGTAGATATCTGAAGTAAGCAGGTACATTTTCTCAATTGTGGTTCTCCACAGCCTACTATATTATACTAGATCAAGGATCGTCATACTCGTTGAGTATGGGAGATACTTTCGAAATGTCAAATTGTTCCGTGAGCTACTCAGTTTAAAAAATGTTCTTATAAGCTTATTGGCTCTTGGTGTTACCTTTCTTTTTCTTACTATACTATTATAAAGCCACATGGCTGACTCACTCACTGACATTAATGTTTACCCACTTCCAGATGAGCTAGAAACTTGAAATTTGGCAAACTTATAGATTCTAGCCTGTAACCGACGGAAAAATTCAAAATTGTGGAGAAACTTTAAAGTCGGTGCGAACCTTTCTTTGGAGGTCTCTTGTGGCTAAACGGTGAGATCTATCAACAAATGGCTCTGGAATTATATTAGCTTACATCCACTTTCAAAGAAAACTCATTGTGTGTTTGTGGGCAGAGCCCCCAACGAGCAAAGTGAGTCTACATCCATACCCTGATTTTCATAGGAAGCCCGTTTATTTGACAGCTAGAAAATAACTCATACCTCAAGGAATGTGTTCTGTGGCTGTCACTTTTGATAGTATATTATTAATTTTAAAAAAACCTAATAACTTGCTTTACAAAACAAAACACATTTTCCCTTGACTGCCGCGAAGAATTATTCTATTTTCCTCCTCTGAATGGAAGTGATACAATTTTTGTTTTTTATTTGCATTAATTAAAACGTAAATAATAAGAAAAAGTCAAACATCACGCTCACGTGCATCAGCTAATGCATGGTCGCCACCCGACCTAGATTATGATATTGCGGTGCTGCTGCTGGTGGAGAACATTGAAACATGTCTGAAGAGGATCATGAAGACTAGAAAGAGAAAACCTAGGGGAGACTTAGAAAAATTAAGAAGCGATAGTGACATTGTGAGAAATTCAATAGAACTAAAGTTAAGTGATGTGATATAAGATAGTATAAGTACGTAAGAGAAGTGAAATAGTGTTAAGAATAATTTTTGAAGGTGCTGAATGACAATGTTGGAAAAGTGAAAGAGGATTGCATGTAACAAAAAATAATAGGTATATCTATATACGTCCATAAAACGAGTTAAGCAGAGAAATGTACAATACAGGGAAAGAATATATAGAGAATACATGCGATGAGGTTATCGAACTTCAAAGAAAATGAATGTATGACCTCATGTATCAGAAAACATAGGAACTTGGAGGGAATGAAAACAAATGTGTGCGAACAATAGGAATAGCAGACCACAAAGCTCAGATTATGACGGATCATAAAGAAGCTCTTAAGATTTGGGAGATATGAATAGAAACATTTCACGACAAGGAAAATCGATCATGGAACCTGGAAATTGAAGCAGAAGACGAGGTAGAAGAAGGCGAGGTAAAAGAAGACGAAAAAGGATCCAGCATTTTTAAGAGTGAAGTGGAGTGAACCATAAATTACATACGGAGAATGAAAGCTGCGGGAGATGACTAAATATCAGTTAAACTGCTTAAGGAACTGGGAAACACCGGATTAATAGCTCTAGCAAAAGTTATAAGTAAGATTTACGAAACAGGAAAATGGCCCAAGGACTTTCCAGACGGAACCATGCTGGACCTAAGGAAAAAGATAAAAGCCAAGAACTACAGTGACTATAGGACGATCAGTCTCATTTCTCATGTGGGGGAAGATCGTGACAAGAATACTAAACAGTCGGCTGGAACATAAAATTGAAAGTGGGATTAAAGAAGACTAATTTGGGTTCAGAAAAGGAACCAGAGATGACATCAAGATTCAGAGAGAGTGCTGGAACTCAAGGAAGAGGTCTATTTTGATTTACTTGACTGGCAAAAGGTGTTCGATAGAGTGAAGTGGAGGAAACTGGTGGAAATAATCAAGAATATTAAATTAAACTGGAGGGACAGAAGGCTGATTACAAACCTGTATATGGGACAGCGTGTGAAGTAATGCTGAATGATGGAGAGACCAACGGCGTGGATATAGGAAGAGGAGTGAGACAGGGATGCTGTTTGTCACCAAATCTGTTCAACCTGTATGAAGAATGACTGTTTAGGGAAACCTTGGAGGGACGCGTCATCAAAACTGTCAAATACGCAGATGATCCAGCATTGCTGTCCAAAAATGAAGAAGAGTGGAAGGAAATGATGGACCAGCTGGTGAAGACAGGGAGAAGTTATGGCATGGAGATCAACATCCAGTAGACAAAAATAATGAGGATATAAAAAAAAATGAAGAGCCGTTGAGAATCAAAGTTGGAAACCAGGAGTTAGAAAGCATTATACTGTTTCAGTTTAAGTGCCTGGGAAATCTGCTGACAAAGGATGCTTACTGCACCAAGGAAAAAGATCGGAAGGAGCCAGGCCCATTTAAGATTTCCACAAGAAGAGGTTTCTGCTGACCAGCAAATTGAGTTTTGATCTGAGGAAGAAGCGGATGGAATGCTAAATTTGGAGCATTGCGCTGTATTGAGCAGAAACTTGTTCGATCAGGAAGATGGAAAATAAATACATGGAAAGCTTTGAAATATGATGCTGTAGAAGACTTGAGAAGATCAGTTGGATGGACACGGTGACAAATGAACACGTCCCAAGAAGAGTGGGTGAGAAGAGAACCATTTTATATGTGATTCTTAAGTACAAAGCAAACTGGATCGGACACATCCTTAGGAGGAAGTAGGAACTGTCTTCTGTACGACGTCGTATAAGGTAAGTTTGAAGGAAATGAGGAGCTTCGTAAAAAGTGGGATTCAAATATTGGATGACTTGAAGGAAAGAAGAAAATTCTGGGAGCTGAAGGAGGAAGCAAAGTACAGGATGCTTAGGTGGTCCAAGTTCACTGACAAAAAGAATGGGCCTGTTTTAAGACAGAACCCTTAATTATAATCATTTATTGCAAAAAACACATTTTCTTGCGAGCGACTGAAAATACCGCAGTGAGCTACCGACAGCTCGAGCTCGAATATTTGACGAGCCCTGTACGAGATAATATAATTCACTGAAACTGGACTGACAATAAAACAAGGAGCACTGCGGATGCCTGACATGCACCTGACGTATTACCGCCGCCCGGTAAAAGCCGATGGCAGGTGACGGGTCGGTAATTACAGCGGTTATTAATGAGATGCGGGCCTATGCCTCGATGCACATACATGCACACACCTTACCACCTGCGTCACGCCGGTAAACTGAGGCTTTACATGACACATAAACACACTGTTCTCCGAGATCGGCATTCTTTAATACAACCACCACTTCAGGAACAGGTGATAACGAATCCAAAGTTTTATTTTCATAGGAAGCCGTTATTTGAAAACTGGAAACTCTTGTTGCAAAAATGGCGTAAGTAAAATTATTACAGTTATATTTACATTCTTAGTACATTTAATCAATAATGCAACATGCTTTGGTGGCCGCACGGTCTAAAGCGCTACTCTCACAGTAGACTAGATTGCCGATGACAGGGAGATCGAGGTTTGAATCTCAGTACGGTGTACTAAGGAGGATTTTTCAAAATTGATTTCCACTCTCCCTCCATATAAATGTGGGTACACTTCATATAAATATAACCTCCCTAATCCCTAAAACCACCAGCGTAATGAGTACATAAGTGTATAACCCTAACGGGTAGTAAGAATAAGACGCGGTGGAAAAAAAAGGTAAATGTAAATAGAAATTATCCAGTAATCCATACAGAAGTATTTTTGGAAGCTTTTGATAAATTTTATAGCTAATAAATGAAATAAAACCCATTTATAGAATGCCAGATTTTAGTGACTTTCAATCAATAGTGGTGGTTAAACATGGCCTTCTTATGAGAAAGATCAGGGCATAGAAAACATGGAAAACTTAGACATATCTATGTATTTGGTGCGTTATTGAAAAGGCAGGGTTATTTTAAAATGCCGCCGAATGTTTCAAATATTTGTAGAATAATTTTATAAATATGATGTAAAATAGCAAAATAACCCAGTGTAAACTATTAGTTTTATCTACAATTTATATGATTTTGCAAATATACATTTTTGTCATTAATAGTTATTGCGTCAAAAATGGAATACAAAACAGTGATTTATTTTATATAGCATGCTTTTTAGTTTTTGTGCTTTGCGTGTAAAATGTTGAGAAATGCGTATTTTTTTATTCTTAAAAACCTGAGACAAATAAGGGAATTTCAAAGATTTTAAATGTATCAACTCTAAATATGTATTTTCCTCCAATTTGTTCGAGTTTAATGTTTTCATGCAACAGATCATGCGGATTTTGACAGGTGGTGTTAATTTTAACATCTTAAATAAAAACATTTGTATATATCTATGTATTTATGGTTTTATCTAAGGAATAGGAATGAGGATGTTGGCTGAGTTCAAATGCATCCGCATCAGCGTGGTGGTAAGTTGGGAAAACCACAGTGATACATCACATTTTGACCCCTCTCCCCATCACTCTAAGTGAACTTGGTCGAGGTTCGAACCTCTGCCTCCTTGTAACAGGAAATTCAAGCTATTACTGGCTCGACGACTTAAATAACGTGGCCATCTTAGAGGGTAAAATATGCTTTTATTGAAATTATAGAATTTACAAAATTATGTGAAAATATTTTGCTCATAAATTCTAAATAATTTGTAAATAATTATTTTTAAAACTCTTAATTTAATGTTTCTATTTCTCACACATTCATCTTCATCATTTATACACGTCTTACATCGCCTACACCTTCCTTTTGATCCACACACTCTACCTTCATATATTTGCTTCATCCCTCGACACACAATGATCCTCTCAACACGACCAAACCAACGTAAAATGCCTCTTTCACATTTACACGCTCGAAAGGTTTGATCTCAAACCACTTCTTGATGAGATGATTTTTCCCGTCCTGTAATTCCGTACGTGGGTTTCTCACGCTCTATCCAAATGGGTATTTAGGCACATTAATAAAATTCACCTTACAGTCCTGTGTTCTAAGAATAACATTAATTACGAATATCCCAATCAAGAAGTAGGACTCGAAGCATTAAAACTACATTTAGTAAATATGATTAAAAAAAATGAGGAACTAGGATTGTGTTGGTATCCCTTTAACACTTCTTGGAAGGCGGGGGACGGTGGGGAGATATGAATTAATACAATTTTTTTTTTGTTAAACTTTATTAGGGTTAGTGACCCTCTATTTAGTCACCCGAGAACAATTAACGCTAACAACTCAACCAGTTAATTCAACTAACTTTCAGGGCTGGGAGGAAAACGAGGGGATGGGTGGAGGGTAGACTCGACTTTGGTCAAGATCGTTGAGGAAGTTTTTTTTATCAACGCGTCTAACTATTTATTATCATTATTATTATTATTATCAGCACCGCGTCTTACTATCCGTTCGGGCTACACGCACTTACGCTAATGTGTAATGGTAGAGTGATTGTGAGATGAAATGAAGGACCTACAGTTTAACGTGGAATCCGAACACACGGTGGAGGCCTGGCATTCCCCGTCAAACTATTGGTTTAGGCCATATGCATATATGATATTTACTATAATGGTAATAGATGAAGAAGGAAGCGTTTTAGAGGTAATATACCCTCATTTTCTTAGAAGAAGCGTGGGAAACAGTTTAGGAAAAAAAACCACTTTCATTAGAAACGACAGAGATTCGAACCCCTATCTACCAATCATCAGAGGGCCAATCTAACACGTTAGTGATGAGAGTCTTAGACCATGCGGCTACTGAAGCGGGTACAAAGGGAGTTGTTCTTCGTACTAGTACCTATTAGAGACTTTGCTTCAAACCCACCTGATGCCAAATATATATTCTTTACTTATTGTGGAAAGAAGAGGGGAGAGGTTAGTAGCCATTCACGGTTACAGGGGCTAGTAGCATTAGTAGCATCTTCCAGTAGCTTCTCCTATTCGCGCTACATGTCCTGCCCAACGTAATCTGCGAGACTTGATTATCCTAACAATGTCTTGTGATAAGTACAGGGTATATAACTCATCATTATGTAACCTATTCTATTTCCCAGTGCCTTTTTGGACCTTGCACCTTGTTTTAAAACTGCTTACATTTGTTTTCGTCATGTAAAGTAAGATACCATGTTTTACGCCCATATAGAGCAACCGGTTATATATATATATGTATATATATATAATATTGATATTGATTATTTTAATGATTGTCTAGTTGGTTGGGAGCAATCCAATATGTAATGCAATAGACTATAATAATATAATTTACTTCATAATATTTTATTTATTATATAAGATATAATATACCCTCCTTGCTAGAATAAAATGTTTTTCAAATCGCAAATGAAAACGTTAGCGTTGTACATGTACAAACTCCCCCCTGTTCCCTCCCTCCATGTAACACTGTGTCAAGTTAGCTGTGACACCGACCCCCCACCAACCCAACTCCCTCCACTGACAACCCCAACAGCGTTTCGTAATTAATTAACGTTCCCTCTCCGTTCCCATGTACAGTTCGTGTACACGTGAATTAAATATACGGACATGTGTAGACTTTATTAAAACCTGGACCTCACAAAGAAACGTCATCTTTTTTTTTTACTAGGACTTCTAGAATTTAGGTACTTTTTGAGCTAACTCCATAGTGAGGAAATTGGTCTCAAATTAAAGCAACCTTTGAGCTAGCCCCATTGTGTGGAAGCTGGTCTCAAATTAAAGCAACCTTTGAGCTAGCCCCATTGTGTGGAAGCTGGTCTCGGATTAAAGCAACCTTTGAGCTAGCCCCATTGTGTGGAAGCTGGTCTCGGATTAAATCAACCTTTCAGCTAGCCTGATTGTGATGAAGCTGGTCTCGAATTAAAGCAACCTTTAAGCTAACCCCATAGTGAGGAAATTGCTCTCGAATTAAAGTAACATTTTAGGTAACCTCATCTTGAGGAAATTGGTCTCCACTTAAAGGTAGCTACGAGCTTACCACATATTGAGGAAATTGGTCTCGAATTAAAGAAATCTTTGAGCTAACCCCGTAGTGAGTAAATTGATATAGAATCAACCTTTGATATTGCCCCATAGTGAGTAAATTGGTCTCAAATTAAAGAAACCTTTGAGCTAATCACATACTGAATAAGTTGACCTTTTTCGTTGAGCATATTTTGATTAGATTGTATACTTCTGACATTGTATAATTTTCTAACCCCCCTTTTGTAATACTTTGGTTCAAAGACTAGTGAACCAACCTTCAAGATGGGGATGTGGTGGAAGCGAGAAATAGCCAATGTTTTTACAGTTTTCATAGCAAAACAATTCTTATGGCCAAAAAAATAAAATATTGCTCCAGTACAAACATAGAGTTTAATTTTATTCACATGTTGATATCAACAGTTTCTGAATATCCATCATGAGCATGGTGGCATTAAATGACAAACTTTTTAAATTTAGAGATAAAGTTGTCATTGAATTCCAGGATACCCTTGACCAATATTCAAGAAATTTCTTGGTCAGCATGGGAAGAAAACGAAATTACATGTTTCTACTGGAGCAATATTTTATTTATTTTGGCAAAAAAATAAGTGTTACCATAAAGGCTGCAAAAAACACTGGCCTTTTTCGCGTCCCCTTCCATCCCACCTTAATGAATCAGTCCAGCTTCTAACTATGTGATACCTGATTCGCTATCCATATGGTCTAAGGCGTTACTCTCGCAATATATTATACATACCATAACAGGGATACAAGGGTTCAAAACCCAGTCGGGTGTGCTGAGGGTAGTTTTTCCTAAATTGTTTTACACTCGGCTTTCACGCAAATGAGGGTACACTTTATCTAAATTCAACCTCCTTCATCTTTAACACATTGACGTAATCATTAAATATGCGTATAACCTGAACGGGTAGTAAGACGCGGTGTTTAAAAAAACTGTCGACCTGTCTATCGGGTGTGATCATGACCAAGGAAGGTATCCCTACACTGTCATTTATATTTGAAAGAAGATACCTATTTTAATAATACAAAAAAAAAATTCATAAATATATATGATAAAATATTTGAGGAAGTCTTTGGTGAAAGTTGTGTTAATCAAATTACATCACATTTCTTTCAAAGTTTATAAGATATTAACTAACACCTGTCTACTATAAGAACTCAAATTTGTAGATCCAAAATCATATCAAAAATATGTACAACTATACCGTGAAATTTCAAAAGTTTATTCAATAAAGTTGATTCATTGATCAAAGGAAAACACACTCTTCTAAGAAATGCTGTACGTGGATTATTTTTTTTTTGTCGTAAGAAAATACTTTATTCATACATTCACTTTTTAACTGCTTCTCATATTTCGAGATTTTATTTGATAAAATCCTTGCACATACTATGTAGTGTACATGTTTTATAAGAGATTTGGAAAATAAACCATTTTATAAAAGCTCTTTAGTGAATCATCAAAGTTACATTATGTTTGATCATATTCTACGAAGTTTCACGCGAAATGTAACAGTTTTAAGATCATAGTGAATGTTCGGAAACATTGATCAAACCTTTCTCAAATAAATAAAAACAGTCTTAACAGAAAATTATAAGATTATCGAGGATTTCCATAGCAATTTTGAGGTTTAAAAACTGCCATTCCCTTAAGAAATATTGCAACGAGAATATATTTTTTATCCATTCAAGTAGGTGGCTCCTTTGAGGTGAGGATATAGGGGACTGTATTATTATTATTATTATTATTATTATTATTAGCACCGCGTCTTACTACCCGTTCGGATTATACGCCCTACGCTAATGTGTTATGGTAAGGGGATTGTGAGATGAAATGGAGGACCTACAGTTTAACGTGGGATCCGAACCACGGTGGAGGCCTGGCATTCCTCACATTCACAAGTTGTGATTAATACACTTCTTGTCAGAGTTGAAGGAAAGGTTTTCAATCAGGAGGCGACTGTAGAAAAGGTAATTGTTTTTGCAGTTTTTATAGCAAAACTTTTGTTTTCTGCCAAAATAAATATATTGCTCCATTAGAAACATAAATTTTAATTTTTTTTCACATCAGGATATCAACAGTAAGTTGTTGAATATATGTCATGAGCATAGCGCCATTAGATAACACATTTTTTAAATTAATAGAAAAAGTTATCATTAAATACCAGGACATCCTTGACAGATATTCAACATCTGTTGATATCACCATGTGAAGGAAATTAAACTAAACATTGCTGCTGGAGCAATATTTTATTTATTTTGAACAAACAAATGTTTTACTATAAAAACTGCAAAATTACTGGCCTTTTCTCGCGGTTATTATTGCCTTTAAAAACTGTGCTACACTTAACCATTTATATAGTAGGACTGTGGTAGGAAGGAATATTTGACCGCTACAAAACATTGCTTAAAAAAACTTATACGAGTTGTAGGGGTGACAATAAAAGTACCTCTACGTAATTAACTTGGTGTCGGCGACGCTAAATGGCGGCGTTGCGAGACTTCAAAGTTGGCGCTGTATGCACCTACGGGCTAGGCAACACCTGCAGCACGCCACGCCACGCCACCTCTTTTCCCCCCACTCTGACACACACACGCACACACGATGGTGTCAGATTATTACTTCCACGTCTCAGTTGAGATGCCTCTGCGCTTCAATATCGGCCCTTGTCAATACCAACAACAAGATCTTTAAAAGAATCAGCAATCACTTATGGGTACCTGTTGTTATGAAATTCAATATCTGTTACTAAAGTTATAATTTACACCACAGTCCACTTGCTATGCGTAGAAGATTGATGAGTTGCCTACCCCCCAGGTGAGTACAAAGCCAACTTTGACGTCTCGTAGAGACGCCACTTAGAGTCTCTCCCCTAAGATCGTTACGTGGAAATACTCGTCTCATCACACCATACATCCTGTATATTTGTACCGGTGGATCTGACTAATCCTGTATTAATACGTCAAGTCATGTGATCTGTAGCTTTCACTTTTGATACATTATATCAATCAATACCTATAAACTAGCACTGATAATCTAGTAAAATATTATCAATGCCGACTGTAAACCAAATGTGTTTGTTATGAAAGGTCCTTTCATAACAAAATTTGTTTGTCTTCGACGAAAGACTGACAATATTAGATTAATGCGCGTTTATCACTCCATGGTGGAACCCCTCTAATACTCTTATGTTGATACACTTTTAACACCCTCCACCACACCCCTATAATGAAATATATAGTGAATATACCCACATCTGTCGTCGAATGGTCTAACTCTAAGGCGTCACTCTCGCAACAAACAGGACTGCTGATGACGAAGATATAGGGGTTCGCATCACGGTCGGGTGTACTAAGGGATTTTTTAAAAATGGTTCAATTCCGCCACGTGAATCCAGGTTCATTTCCTTTAGATGCTATCTTCCTCTTTCCTAATCCATTAGTGTATATATGCGGATAGCCCGAGTGGGTAGTAAGCCGCGGTGTGGAGAAATGCTCACACACAACTTAACCCAAATTAAGAATATATCTTACTACCCATTCGCAGCTATTTGCATTTAATCAAACAGTATACACACCTAACCACGCTGTCCCCTCACGGGGTAGGTAAAACAATGCATATAACTAAAACACATCTCCGTAGATAAGGTGGACATGTAGAGAAAACTAGAAAAGGTAAGTTTTATGCAGTTCTTATAACACAACTGTGTTCGTCAAAATAGGTCAAATATTGCTTCAGTATGAACATAGAGATTAATTTTCTTCACATTGGGTGACCTGGTGGTCCAGGGGTAAGGTATCAGACTTCTGTGCTTTGGGTCCGAGGTTTAATCCTCGGTCCCAGCACAAATTTATCTGATTACCAAACCCTTCTTTCACCTCTGACAAGACGTGTATTAATCACAACTTGTGAATGTGTGGAATGCCAGTCCTCCACCGTGGTTCGGATCCCACGTATAAACTGTAGGTCCTCCATTTCATCTCCCAATCACCTTACCATCACACATTAGCGTAAGTGCATGTAGCTCGAACGGGTAGTAAGATGTGGTGCTAATAATAATAATAATAATAATTTTCTTCACATGGTAATATCAACAGTTTTTGAATATCTGTCAATGGTGTCTTTGAATTTAATGATAACTTTTTCTCTTCATTTAAAAAGGTTTATCATATAATGCCGCTTTATTCACGACAGATATTCAACAACTGTTGATATCACCATGTGGAGAAAATTAAACTTTGTTTTCATTGGAGCAATATTTGATTTAATTTGGCCAAACATATGTTTTGTTATAAAAACTGCAAAAAACACTGACTTTTTCTCGCGTTCCCCACACTCCCACCATTAAAGGAAAACCCTAAAATTTCACCAATTATAACTTTTGTAGCTATTCCGAGAATACAACTTGGTAGACAAATACGCTACCAACTGAACTAGAGTATTTAAAAAAAAACTCGAGTTCTGATAAATCATTAATCTCTTCACTTTAAAATCCGATATAAAACATCCGTAGGCATCAAGAATGCAAATAATTGAATGATAAGATCGTTTAGTTGAGAAAACTAACAAAGCCCGGTGGGAGCCCCCCGATGAAGAGGAAGAAGGAAGATAAATTGACAGCACCACGGTGCCTTAATGGACTACCCCAGGGATCAAAGAGATAGGGGGTGAGACGTCATGTAATAACGCTTTCTATTACACTCCCGCGCTGATGAATTACCTCCTAGATATTTCCGACATCTAACCGTAAACACTCAATAACAAGCTATTGAAATATTCAAAGCATCTTAAATTTTTTTAGAAAGGATAAAGTCAAACTAAGAAGAGAAAAAGATTTAAATATATTTCCTCGAACTCTTTTCAGCCATTTTATTTATTTAAAAACGTTACCTACTTGTGACTTAGCGGAAAGTCAAGATAGGATTTCGCATGTTAATGTATTTACGAGAGATGAGAAACTGGGAAGGAAAAAAAAACAAAACCGCCGGGATTGAAAACCTAATTTCCCCGCTCCC
>CABFOV010010016.1:2258-17462 GCA_902141375.1 Timema poppense
CCCCCCCCACCCGCTGCTTTATGGTGCCCGATTTGCCATGAAAACCTCTGAAACGTAATTCTAAACCAGATTAACAATATTTGCTTCAAAAATTTGTTAAAAATAATCTTATTAAAAAGCTAATAAAAAATCTAAAAATCCGACTTCGAGGTGCATTCGGACCCCCTTCCGTCCACCTATGTTAAAAATTTCAGATCCCTGCGTGTCGTAGATTTGGCTAGGCATCTCACACAAACAAACAAACACAGACAAACACTTCATTTTATTACTATAGATAATTTGAACTGTTTGTACTATTTCGTGTTTTGGAGCCAAAAACATTGTTTTGTGGTTATTGGTGGTGTGTGCGCCTCAGGGGTGGACGGGTGACGGATTACAAGCGGCCAGGGGCTACAAATATGATGGCCCTTAGCATCAAGGGCATAGAAAGCTCATTTTTCTAAGGGGGTGGTCCGCTGACAAATTCTAGGGGGCTCTGGACCCCCCCTCCTCTTTCCGAACATGCTCTTGGCTCATTACAAGAAACGTCCTTTATTTTTTAATACCATCTTATTATTATTAGCACCACGTCTTACTACCCGTTCGGGTTATACGCACTTACGCTAATGTGTACTGGTAGGGTGATTGTGAGAATGAAATGGAGGACCTACTGTTTAAGGTGGAATCCGAACCACGGTGGTGGCCTGGAATTCCCCATATTCACAAGAAGTCTTGTCAGAGGTGAAGGAAGGGTTTGGTAATCAGATAGATCTGTGCCGGGACCGAGGATTGAACCCCAAACTCAAACATAGAAGTCTGACACCTTACCCCTAGACCGCCAGGTCACTATTACCATCTTAATGTATGAGAAAAGAAGTACAGTATATAAAATGTTGACAGGGCTAATTTTACATTCAGAAGTTTTACAAAGTGTATTTTTAAGGTGAATGTTAAAAAATTAGTTAACTAATATTCGGTTAGTGGCATGTACATTTAAAACTGTAGTAAGAGTTTAAAAAAATTAAACATTAGATTTGTATATGTATTTGTGGACCTTCCTTTATGGGGTCATCCAACATACCCCAGGGGGGTCCTGTTAATCCCAGGAAAGTCATGACACCCTGGTCACCCATATTTATACGCGCTTGCGTAGCGTAATATAGTGATATCTACTACTGAAGCTATATTTAAATGTGAGCTGGAGGGATGAAGTTAAGTATATGTAACTTTTATTTTAGCACTGCGTCTTACTACGCGTTCGGTTTATACGCTTATATACTAACTCGCTTTTCTCGTTGGGGGCTCCACCCCCTGTGAGTTTTCTTTGCAAGTGGATGTAAGCTAATGTAATTCCATAGCCGTTTTTTGAAAAGGTCTTACCGTTTAGCTAAAAGAGACCTCCAAAGAAAGGTCCGCACTGACTTTAAAGTTGCTCCACCATTTCGAATTTTTTTTTCCGGGGGTTGGAAATTAAAATTTTTAACTTTTGGAATTCTTCCACAGAGGCTAGAAGCTATAATTTTGCCAAATTTCAAGTTTATAGCTTATCTGTAAATGGGCAAACATTAAAGTCAGTCAGCCATGTGGTTTTATAGTAAATATATTAAGCTAATGGTTTTAGGGATTATAAAGGTTATATTAATAGGAAGTGTAATCGCATTCACGTGAAGAGAGAGTGTAAAACCGTTTAGTAAAAACCACACTCAGTACACCCGACTGAGATTCGAACCTGGATCTTCCTGTCATCGGCAGTCTAGTCCACTGCGAGAGTAGCGTTTCAGACAAAGCAGCAACCGTATATTTCAATCCCGATTACATTTCAGTTACACTATCTATGATCAGTTTCTACTTTCTACTGACATCCATAAAAATGCTTCTAAACACGCTAGTAGCGTCGATCTCAACTGCCAAGGACGGGGAGATCGAGGTTCGAATCTCGGTCGGGTGACCTGGAATGGGTTTTCCTAAATGGTTTTCCACCCTCTCTACACGCAAATTCAAACTCACTTCCTCTAAATTAAACCTTCCCACTTCCTAATCTATTAGCGTAATTAGTACTTAAGCGTATAACCCGAACGGGTAGTAAGACGAGGTGCTAAAAAAAATCTTCTAAATGCTTAGACAACAGCTGGGTGCGCGTATTTATTGATTTATTAGAGTTTGTTAAATGATCCTCCACTTGGTACTTATTTAGACCCCACAAACAGATGATTTTACATTTGTCTTAAGAAATTGTTTATAAATAATAATAAGATTTAGCACCGCGTCTTACTACCCGTTCGGGTTATACGCTTTAAGTTCTAATTACTCTAATGGATTAGGAATTTGGAAGGTTGAATTAGAGGATGTGAACCCGCATTTGCGTGGAGGGAGAGTGGAAAACCATTTAGGAAAAACCACACCCAGTTCACCCGACCGAGATTCGAATCTCGATCTCCCCGTCCTCAGCGGTTGAGCTCAACACGACAAGCGCATTTGCCAACTACGCCACCGAGGCGGGTAAATTGTTTATAAACAACATGTAAGATTATATTACATTTAATGCCATCGCATGTCTTCACAAATGTTGTATTATGGGCACCTCAGACTACCTCACTGGAAGTTTTGATTGTGCTAGAGGTCCGGGGTTCAATCCTCGGTCCCGGCACAGATTTATCTGATTACCAAACCCTTCCTTCACCTCTGACAAGACGTGTATTAATCACAACTTGTGAATGTGGGGAATACCAGGCCTCCACCGTGGTTCGAATCCCACGTTAAACTGTAGGTCCTCCATTTCATCTCACAATCACCCTACCATTACACATTAGCTTAAGTGCGTATAACCCGAACGGGTAGTAATACACGGTGCTAATAATAATAATAATAATAATAATAATAATAATAATAATAATAATAATAAACATTTGATACAATAAATATGATAATTTAGAATTGAATGAATCTATTTTAGTTTAAAGTACAGTAGTTGCAGTATCGCGAATAAAACCGGCCAGTCAGTATATCTCCCACTGTCCAGTCCACATATTCATATGTTGCACACCTTAGCCGTTGTCACACTCTCGCCATTCGCGTCTCAGGTTCGCGAACATAGCGTTTTTGGTCATGTCGTATATAGGGATTTGAAAAAAGTAACGATACTTTACTCATACTAATATCTTCCTTTCGATACTAGTTTTTTTTTACTCGATATTTTTTTCCCCAATACATTTACTGATATTAGTACTCACACTCCGGTATCGAAAGAAACAACTGTTTTGTTATCTTCACTCATGGTGGGATTAAATGTTTACTAGGGTGGACTGTGGAGGAAGAACAATTCTCAGTCCTCACTCATGACAATCAAGAAGCAACTCTAGAATTCAATCTCTTTTAACTCATCACAATTCATAGCTGTTCTTTCATATTTGTTTATCAACACAACCTGATACCTGACCAGGCGACGGGGTGAATGACAACCAGTCTACTAGCCCTTTATAAATTATTACGGTCATCAACAAACTAAATAAAAGAAGCTTATTGTATAGTCAATGAACTCAAGTCAATTCAAGGGTGCCCCAAGCAGAACAAGCAGAGCAGGGCGTCTATTCTTATATTATTGTTTGTCAATAGTTATCTTGATAGATTTTCCAAATTATAATGTCTATACCAATCGATACTTTTCTTTTGATACTAGTACGTTATCAATATTTTTCTTCATATACTATTAATGAGTAGGCCTATAGTATCGATACTTTTATTTCGATACCACATCCTTAGTCGTATCAGAATCCATCGGTAGCACCATTTTTAAAATGTTGTCATTTAATATATTTAGCACCACGTCTTACTACCCGTTCGGGTTATACGCTTTAAGTACTAATTACGCTAAAGGGTTAGGAATTGGGAGGGTTGAGTTATAGGAAGTGAACCCGCTTTTGCGTGGAGGGAGAGTGGAAAACAATTTAGGAAAAACCACCCCCAGTTCACCCGACCGAGATTCGAACCTCGATCTCCCCGTCCTCAGCAGTCGAGCTCAACACTACAAGCGCGTTAGCCAACTACGCCACCGAGGCGGGTGTCGTCATTTAAATATTTCAAACCATGCTAGATGATTTTTTTTTATCGCCGCGTCTTACTACCCGTTCGACTTATACGCGTACGTACTAAGTACGCAAATGTGTTAGGAATTATAAAGGTTTAATTTGGAAGAAGTGTACTCGTATTAGCGTGGAGGGAGAGTGAAAACCAATCGAGAAAAAACTCAGTACACCCGACCGAGACTCGAACTTGGTTCTCCCCGTCATCGGCAGTCTAGTCTACTGTGAGAGTAGCGCGTTAGACCACGCGGCCACCGGAGAGTGAAAGCCATAAAAATAATGTTCCATTTTTGACACGAATCACTGACAGGGTTAGTTCAGCTCACCCGTGTCTTTGATATGATTCCGACTCGAGTTTGAATCCTGGTTGGGACTATTCGGGATTATTTTCCTACGAGAGTGTTTTTTAATACTTTATACGCCAATATTGTTGCATTTATTTATTCAAAAATTACCCTTATTTATGCTCAGAGCCTCGTTGCTTATAAGTTTTAGGTAAATACATGTAAACGAATACGATATAATCTGGCAGTTTCGACATTGCTTAATTGGAAAAATTGGATAGTTCAAACCCACCATGATTTCCCAAAAAGTTCTTATTTAAACCAATGGTAAAAAACAAAAACATTTAATTTCAACTTTAAAAAGGAAATATTTGGATAATTCTAAGCCTATGTACAGTAAATTGTTAATTCGTTAGAGTGACGATGTTTATTAACTCATCCCATATGTCACGAATGTTAAATGAAATTAGTTATTGAAGGGTAGTAAAAGATAAAGTACAGACAACGATGGAAAACCTGAGAAGATTCACCGAGTCCCAACCAGAAGTTAAAGACAATATTTATAATGCAATCAGTGAAGATGAAGATTTTATTTATTGCGTTGAGAAAATAAAACTACAACAAACCAGGATTACTAAATTGTTTCCACCGTAATGTTGCTTAAGTTCAAAAACGGTTTAATTCTGCAATTTTCTTGTGTTAATTTTCATAAGTTTTATGTTTTGTGTTTACATCGTACTTGTTTTTCATGTATGTACGGTATATATTGTGCATGTGTGTTTCGTATAACATATATAAAATATGTGTGTTTATATGTAGCATGTTTTGAGGTTATTGCTTTATTGTGGACCAAATGCCTAGATACTCATAAAAATGGTTAGTTCAAATTTAGGATTTTTTCAAAGATCCTTTGCACGTTGAATAAAAAAGGTGCTACCGTATATTATATAATTTACTCCGATATTCTGAGTTCAAAATAAGTCAGTGTAGTGACATCTATAAAAATTAATTACAAAATAAAAATACATAGTAAAAAAATAAGGGAATTATTCAGTAATGTTTTGTAGTCTATATGGGTAATTATAAATAATGAATCTAATGATTGTCAGAGGCGTTAAAAACACATATTCATATATTCATGCGGAAATAATAATATTTAGATAAGCAATAAGTAAAAAATCAAGTTTCTTTCATACTTTATGTTGAAGCACAAAACTAATTAAATATAATAGTTCTCAAGAACCAAATGAACGTAGCTCAAATTGGACCACCACATTTCACAATTTTTAATTTAGTTTTTTGCTCAATCATTCGTGCTTTATTTATGTTCATAAGTGTGTGTACAGGAACCTTTTTTTATGTAAAATTAGGCTTTTTAGAGAATAATTGAGCCGAAGCTAGCCCACCACATATTAATTAAGTCCAATACACAATTTTATTGGGTATAGGTGCTAAAATATTTGTACACGACTGCCCAAATCGTTGAAGGTTTAAATGCGTCATTTTTATCATACCTAAATTATATTATTATTATTATTATTATTAGCACCACGTCTTACTACCCGTTCGGGTTATACGCACTTACGCTAATATGTAAATGGTAGGGTAATTGTGAGATGAAATTGAGGACCTACAGTTTAACGTGAAATCCGAACCACGGTGAAGAGCTGGCATTCCTCACATTCACAAGTTGTGATTAATACGCGTCTTGTCAGAGGTAAAGGAAGGGTTTGGTAATCAGATAAATCTTTGCCGGGACCGAGGATTGAACCCCGGTCACCAGCACAGAAGTCTGACACCTTACCTCTAGACCACCAGGTCTCCTTTCATACCTAAAGATTTTGGTTATTATTTGAATGATCCGTCAAGGTGACGTCACATAAACAAAATCATTTTCTGTGATCACACCTTCATTCTTCCCAGTCGCCCACATTCCAAGTTATACCAAATTTATTTAAAATTTACCCTCTTCGGTGACCGTGTGGTCTAACGCGCTACTCTCGCAGTAGACAAAACTGCTGATGACAGGGAGATTGAGGTTCGAATCTCGGTCGGGTGTAATTAGGGTGGTTTTCCTAAAATAGTTTTCCACTCTCTTTCCACGCAAATTCGGGTACACTGCCTATAAATATAACCTTCATAATCTCTTAAACCATTATCGTAATCAGTACATTAACCGTATAACCTGAATGGGGTAGTAAGACTAGGCTCTAAAAAAAACCAGGTACTGTGATGAATAACATTAAAATGAATGCTTCTCACACCCGCCTCGGTGACGTAGTTGGCTAACGCGCTTGTCGTGTTGAGCTCGACTGCTGAGGACGGGGAGATCGAGGTTCGAATCTCGGTCGGGTGAACTGGGGGTGGTTTTTCCTAAATGGTTTTTCCTAAATGGTTTTCCACTCTCCCTCCACGCAAATGCGGGTTCACTTACTCTAATTAAACCTTCCCAATTCCTAATCCATTAGCGTAATTAGTACTTAAAGCGTATAGCCCGAACGGGTAGTAAGACGCGGTGCTAAATAATAATAATAATAAAATGAATGCTTCTCAGAAGTGTTTGTTATATTTCTAGTTGATCTACCAATAAAGCTGAGTTGGTAGTGTGTGTACCTACCGGGAACTAGAGATTGCTAGTTGAGAGGCGAGTGCTTTGACTAAGTTGTTCTCAAACAAGGGACCCTAGACAAATATTGAAACCACCTTAATCATTATCAGTAAACAGTCAGTGCTCTTAGAGATCCTAATAACGTAGATTGTTCAGTCCCTATTGATCTTAGGGTCTTAAGTTGGGAGGGGATAGAACGGAACGCCGGGTAGGTCTTGTTTGTTTGTTTATCGGTTTTTAAAAGTAAACATTGAAACTCACACAGTAGATTTCATGGTTATGAGAGTAAATTTTGACGCTCTTGACATTTTGACAGTTGCCAGTTTCCTAAAAAAATGTCATAAAAATCGATTTTGGCATTTTGACAGATAATTTCAAATCCAAAAAGTCGATTTTGACCCTTTTGACATTTTTACAGTTAATTTCAAGGTTGTAAAAGTCGATTGTTGTACTGTCAAAGCTTATGTTAAAGTTTAAAAAGTCTATTTGGACTCTTTTGACAATTTGACAGTTGATATAATGGTTATAAACCATTAGGAATATGTAAAAGGAATAACATAAATGAAAACCACAGGAAATGGACATTAAATATAATAATATAATGTACCTCTATGAGGAAAACCTCTTTTTCTACCAACCTTTCCTATACCTTATTCCAAATATAATACAATTACCTCATAAAGCGAAAAGAAGTTTTCCTTATAGAAACACATCTTCTATTTTTTTCCTTTACTTTGAACCGAATATGATAAAGGATCGGAGTTTAGAAGATGTAAAAAATATATTTATTTAATAAATATCATACATTTTCATCCAGCCATAAATATATATTTTTTGTATATTGCAATACAACCACGTTTTGATGGAAATTTAATAGAGTACATACAGTATGTAGTATGTACATGTTACCATTATATTTTATTATATATCATTTAACTACTTCAATTTTAACGTAGTTCACATCACTATACATTATATTTATTTAGAATAATGCACCATTGATACAAAATTGTCAACTATTATTGTGTACACATTTAAAAGTCTATCTAGAAAAATATAACTCATTTTTAAACATTCAATAAAATGTTTTAAGAAACTACGATTTTATTTTACTAATAAGAATATTATAAAATTGAGAATATTAACGAAATTGTTATATTAATTTTTGTTTGAATTACTTTTGATATTACTATCTTTGATGATCAACTCATTTAGAATGCAAATAGTTAAAAATTAATACTCATTCAAAATAAACGTGATTCCTTAACAAATATGTAGGTAATTAAATAAACTAACAGCATGCCAATAATTTAGGATAATATTCAAACTATTGTGAATACCGCCTTACATAAAACATTTATTATATTACCAAATACAAAATATAAATAACTGCAGCCCCAATTTACGTAAATTAGTTTAGGTTAGGTTTATTTTTGATAAACTTTTCCATCAATTCTTTTAATTAACATTTTCTTCAGTTTATTAAAATCATCTTTTAAGCTGTTACATAATATTATTCTTCAGTATAACGTTTTAACTTTAAAAACATTCCCTTAAAAAAATTAAAGTGTGTAGGATTATTTGGAAAAAATGAATTTGATGGATGTTATAATATAGTTTTCTATCATAGAATCAGTTTAAATATACAAGAATATGTTTATATATTTAAATATGTTATATAGAATCAATTAAACTCCACGAACGGCACCAGCATTAGAGATAGATTCTATCAACTAATTTTTATGTGTAGGCAAGAATATTAAATGAAAAAGAGGCTCTTTGATCCCCACCAATACCACGCGAACAGACTTTCACAATTCATCTTAAATAAATATTACTGTAATGTTCTCTAACAATGAAATGACCATACCTGTCAAGTTTATTTAATAAATACAATTATTGAAAGTTTTCAGACTTACTTTGAATACCAATTAACCAAATTAAAGGTATCAATGGCACTATTAGGTTAGGAACAACTAAACTCATAATAGATTCGTGGAGACATAAATTAGGATTGTTTAAAACTTTTAGAGTGCTATCGGCCCTAACCTTTAGTGTAAGAGTTATGTCAATAAATATCCAACTTGAACGGGAAAATCTCAGTCTATTTGCCGTACAATACACAATTAAATTGTTTTTGTTGTATTATTCACGTTAATGTCTTATTTCAACTATATCTTGATTCACACTTTCGCCGAAAATAGGAAGCAGAATCTGTCTCAGTGGAGCAGCAATTCACACACTGTATGTTGACCCATGATGCTTTGAAAAGCCATTTAAAACAGCTGATTATCAACATATTTTATTTTCTAATGAATAAACATATATTTTAGATCATTCTCCCGGTGGATGTATTCATATTATGACGCTGTGTCGTGGTACAAACCAATACATCGATAAACACGCTTTATAATCACGAGTTATTTCAAATCTCCTCATAAAGGCCAACGTAGCTGTCTGTTTAGCTTCTGGCTCTACAGCGCATGCGTTGTCAAATGGTTCTCCCGAGCCGAACATCTCAGGCAAAGCGGACGTAGTAGAGATGAGTATGAACTTTAGCGGAACAGCTCACACCGATGAGGTGGAAATTTTGTGATTGGCTTAGAGCTCGTCACGTGAACCCATCTCTGTTCTGCGCTCGTTTTTTTTTTTCCGGCGGACGTGTGACTCCATAGTTTTAGTGTTCTCATTAAGATCTTGCTTCAATACCAGATGACGGCCTTACGGCTACGGTTCACCAATAGAAACATCTTTGTGTCTTAAAGGGCCAGTTTCATAGTCAAATTTAGTACGCCTCAAGTGCGGTGCTACACCAAGTACAAGACTACACCTACCTAAACTAGAATGGAATGAGCCGTTCTCGCATAGGAAACTGGCCCATTCCATTCTGGTTTAGGTAGGTGTCGTCATGAACTTAGTGTAGCGCCACACTTGAGGTGTACTAAATTTGACTATGAAACTGGCCCTATATGCACCTCACTTTTCCACGTTTGCATCTCATTTAGGGTTACCATCTTTTATTATTTGAAAGATAAAAAGGGAGGGGTAGGTCACATTGCACATATATTACAGGCGACAACTTTTATGTCTCAAACCACATAAGGACCTCAGCAAATACTTTTTTTAATTAATTTAAATATGATGGAGACTTCTCTTAACCATAATCTTAAGTGGATTAGAAAGGTATTATGATTGTCTAACACAGCCGTGGACAAACTACGGCCCGCGAAGTCAATTTGTGTGGCCCGCAGGATTTTGGACAGTTGCATACATCCCACTAACGATAACAATTTGAGTAATTACCAAACAACATTTAGGTAGACTAAGAAGCAACATGAGTCATGACATATTTAAATCTATTTGCTATGACATATTAGATTTTATTTGCTACTTTCTTTGTGTGCCAAAGTTATATTGCTAGTAATATGACTAATAAATGTATTTTTGTGTGATAATAAAGTTCATTCTTTGGTAAATTTAGATTTTTGTCCCATGTTGCCCGCTAGAGACCTTAAAATATATGTCTATGTGGCCCTCAGAGAGAAAAGTTTGCCCACCTCTGGTCTAACAGCACTAACTCAATATAAGTTAAATTTGGAATTCCTACCTTTTCCCCCTGTACTCTTAATTTGTAATCACGGGAGTGACCTATTACCTCAAGAATTAGAAGAATTTTTTTTTATGACTTTAAGATCTATATTCAATTATACAAACAGATTTTAGTTAAAAACCTATAACAACAACAAGAGTAATATTATTCGAAAACAATTCATGGCCATTTTAAACTAAGTAGGCCTATATATCCCAATAGACGTGAATTTGAAAATCTAGTGCAAGATATTTTTTCAAAATGGTTGTATCGTACACACTTGACAAACTTAAATTCTCCTGGATAACTGTGAAATCGTATTTTTATATGAAAAAAAGCTTGACTAATTTGACATTTAATAAGATAATGGTACATGACTTATTATTAGTATATGTTGTTGCATTAGGAATTTTATGCTGCTGTTACTATGGGAACTTCACTTTTAAATTTAAAAAGATGGTAACGCCAGTTTAAAGAGATGAAAAAATAAGGTGCTAAATTGTTTGTAAATACATTTATGAGTGAAGGGGAACGGAGGGGAAGTCGTTTTAAACCAACAATACACTAATTATTACCCCCTTCAAGTGTCCCTTTTAGGCCTGATCCTCGCCCCGAATTTGAGATGAGGTGACGTCGAAAACTGCGTCTCGTCTTCTTCCTCCTCTTTCGAGTCTTCGTAATTGTCCCCACGTCCCTCTTCTTCTTTGTTCTCTTCTTGCTGTGAATTATCCCCGCTATCTTCCCCCTCGTCCTTGCCTTGTCCCACCGCGTGCCGAACATGCGTGGATTGGTACCTTACCTCCTGTTGTTCACTCTCTGCGACATCGAATTTCTCAGGAACTGGTCTCTGCACCTCCCCGTCAACTTGATCCTTTATCTTGTGGGTTCTTAATTGCTGCTGTCGAAATTGCTTTTGCTGTTGAAGGTACGTCATAGGAAGCTGCTTGTTCTGTTGCGGCCGCTGTGTCTGTTGGGTACCCTCGTATTCTTCCTCTTCGTTCTCGTCGTCCGAATACTCTCCTTCCTCTTCCGGCGGAATGTCCCCTCTGTTCGGCGTCGGTGTGCCCCTCTCATTTTGCACCTTGTTGATGAAGTTGCTGTGAATGTTCCCGGCGGCGGCCAGAGTGGCCAGCGTTTCGGCGGCCTCGCGGTTGGGCAGTGTCGTGTAGAGCTGAGCACCTTGAGCCACGTTCGAATAGAAGGACGCCGGGGGTGTCTTACCTTTACCGTCACTTTCGTCGTCTTCGATCAGATTACCGGTCACCTTTTGGGAGTCGTCCCCGCGGTAAGCAGCCTCGGCCTCGCTACCTGTCGACTTCTTTTGGTGCTGGTGCTGTTGTACCGTTAGACTCCTGGGTGCTTCTGATGACGGTGGGCTCGGGGTTATTTTCCGCACCTTCCTCGTCGTCTGTGTAGTGGTCAACGAGTTTGCTGATAAAATGAGGGTTCCGAGACTCCGTTTCCTCGTAATTGAAAGTCTGGAACTGGGGATGGAAGTCCTCTCGTATGGTCTTCAACGTCAGGGAGTTGTCGAGCTGGTGATGGAACCCCTCCGGGAGACCGGAAGCTTGCTGCAGGAAGTGCTGTTGCAACTGCGGCTGTTGGGTCAAGGGAAGTCCGTAACTGTCCAGAAGTTGTTGCTGCTGCGGTAGCGCACCTTGGAGTAGATGGTAGAGATCCTGTGACGTCAGGCTGTTGGCACCATTAGTGACGTCGGTGTTGGTTTCGAATATCTGGAGGGGTGATCCCTGGGACTGGATGTGCTGGATATATAACTCCTCCGGAGACCTTCCGTTACTGGGTAACGAATGGGGGTCACTAGTGGCTGGGATCTTGGGTGCAGGCAGGCTAGGGTCAGGGTCAGGAGCGAAGTAGACTGGTTTCCCGTCCAACGTGTGCAGCGTCTGGTCGTTGGTGTTTTCGTGGACCTGGTAGCCCTTCGAGGGCTGAATGTTGACGCTCGTCGTTCCAAAGGTCCCAAAGGATCCCCCGTGATCCCCTGATGGGAAGAGGTGTGACCCGACGGGCGCTTGGCTTTCAGCGTGGCCCTGGTTCGAACCGAGACCGAAGCCATGGCTTTCAGAGAGTCCTTGGTTCGCACCCAGACCAAATCCGTGGCTTTCAGCAAGACCCTGGTTCGAACCCAGACCGAAGCCATGGCTTTCAGAGAATCCTTGGTTCGCACCCAGACCAAAGCTGTGGCTTTCAGAGAGTCCTTGGTTCGAACCAAGACCGAAGCCATGGCTTTCAGAGAATCCTTGGTTCGCACCCAGACCAAAGCCGTGGCTTTCAGAGAGTCCTTGGTTTGCACCCAGACCGAAGTCATGGCTTTCAGAGAGTCCTTGGTTCGCACCCAGACCGAAGTCGTGGCTGGTCTGGGTTAACTCGTGGGTCTGGCTGGCCTCGGTGTGTTTCCCGTAGGGGGTGCCAGGGTAGGGTGCGCTGCCATCGTGGGGTTTGTCCGACAGGCTCAGGTTCGGTGCCGGGATCGTGTGAATGGGACCTAAAGTAACAGAAATACTAGATATTTACCAGAAACATGCATAGTTATAATTTAATTAGTGTATTTGTCTCATTGGAGTTAAGAATAATTATATAAACTATAATTCCAAAACATGTTATTTTAGTATGTTTAAAACCAATTTTATTTACAAATTAATCTTAAGGTCAGAGATGATGAAGTGTGCCCGTATTAGCGTGGAGAGAAGAAGTGAAACCCACAGTGCTAGATGACGTGTGTAAAATCAACACTATTCCGTCCGGCCGAGATTCAAGACTCAACCTCTCCATCTACTACAATCCAGTATATTGTGAATGTGATGCCGTATATCATATCACTGGTTTGGGAGAAAAAGAATGGTGATTCCAACATCAAAAATAACAATAAATATCTAGAACATTTTTATTTTCCTTTATATCACTAGGCAGCAAATAAATTAAAAATAACTTTAAAAAATACGAGTTTTTTTTTAAAAGTAAAATCAAACCATTTTGTATCGACACCAGGAAAAGTATAGCTAGCCCCAAATAAAGTGAGAGTAAAACTTTTTCTTATCTTTTTTGTTTATAAAACTTGTTTTGTTTCAAATATTCTATTTTTTACTACTATTTATTCTTAATACTATGTAAAGCTATTTAGATTGTTCTACTGGTAATTACGATAGTAATGATAATTAGTGTACTATTTTAAGAAACTACAACTTTAAATTTAGCTCACTGGCTTTAATTTGACGCTATTGCTAAGCCTGCATAATTATATAAAATATTTAATTAATACTATAGATACTTTTAAAAAAAATGTGTTGACACATTGCCTTATATTTCTCTTAGGTCTTGTATTATTTAATTATTATAAAAGAGAGGATTTATATATACAGTCAACTTATTTTTTAAATATACAATAGACTAAATATAAATATGTAATACTTAGAGTTTAATACAAATAAATATTATCGTAGAGGGACAAGTTAAAATTATATAGTTATTATTATTATTACTACTATTATCATCGTGTCTTACTACCCGATCGGATTATACGCACGTACGCCAATGTGTAATGGTAGGGTGAATGTGAGATGAAATGGAGGGCCTACAGTTTAACGTGGGATCCGAACCACGGTGGAGGACTGGCATTCCACACATTCACAAGTTGTGATTAATACACGTCTTGTCAGAGGTGAAGGAAGGGTTTGGCAATTAATTTGATTAGTTACTTTGCAATATACATTATTAATCATTAATAAAGAGTTTGCAAGCCAATTTTATGTGAAGTTAATTTTTAGGCCAATTGACTTTCGGTGAACAAAACTAGTTTTTTTTATTTGATACTCATTTAAGACCAAAAGAACTTAATTGAAATTTTGATAAACATTTTTACATATGATTTTAGGTTAAACTACTTAATTAGGTCGATCTTTTTTATTCGAAATTTGTTTTAGGTCAAATTAAAGTTAACTGGCATTCAGTCAATTCTTAGGCCCAATATTTTCGTACTCAGCTACTTTGGGTGGGAATGTAGGAAATAGGAGCTAAGGGAAGGTTTTTTTGGCCATATTTATAGCAGCACTTTTTTTGTCAAAATAACTACAATATTTCTCCAGTAGAAACATAGAGTTTAACTATATACACAGGTTTATATCAATAGTTTTTGAATATCTGTCATGATCATAGCGATATTAGATAAGAAACTTTTTAAATGTAGAGAAACAGCTGTAACAAAAATCCAGAACACCCTTGACAGATATTCAAGAACTGTTGATATCACCGTGTGAAGAAAATTAAACCCTATGGTTCTACTGAGTAATTATTGGATTCATTTTGACCAATTCTTTGTATGTATACATAAACTTCCAAAATACTACCCTTCCCTTAACTCATGTTCCCTACACCCCCAGTTAAGGCCTACTGCCATGTCCTTCTTTAATTTCCTTACTCCATCCGAGTAGAGCTGCATGTACCTTTGTCGTCGTCACCGGCCAGAAGATGAGAATGATGATGAACGATGGTCTCTGCCGTCGGATGTACGGGTGTTGGCAAGGGGCTATACTCTAAATGCGTGAGAGAGGCGGGCGGATAGAAGGGCTCCTTCAACAGGGGTGCCCTGAACGTATCTTTGTAGGTGTTAACGTGTCCGCCGCTTGAATGCAGCAGCGCCGACGTCGTCGC
>CABFOV010010018.1:0-17460 GCA_902141375.1 Timema poppense
ATTAAAGAATATTTCATTTAAACTTTGCTCTATTTCCTGTTGTTATTTTCTATGTATTGTTACATCCTTCCTGTCCTATAGTCTTAGGGGTCTTATCTATAGGATCGGCGGAGGGTGTAATAAAAGCAGTGGTACCACAGTGTTTAACACTAGTACCATACTTATACAATATTTATGTAGCAGACATCCCCACACCTGATCGCGTTTAAGTTAGACTTTTTGATGATGACACCATGCTCTATGTAGCCAATAAAAAGATTTAACTATGCATCTCTTGCTATACAAAGTTACCTCCTCCAGAACTCAATCTCCAACTGGAGAATCAAAGTAAATCCCGCCAAATCAGCAGCCCTAATCTTAGCTAAAGGTAGGAAACCACTCCCCGCCCAACTTGCCCTATTTGACACAGAGATCCCACTCCAAGACTAAGTCAAGTACCTTGGGATCACAATAGATAGAAACTCACCTGAAGAAACCAATGGCAAAGTAATGGGTAGATTTATTCAACTGTACTCGCTGTTTAAAGGAGGGAGGCTCACAATTCGCACTAAAGTATTACTAAACAACCATATAATTCAAACCATCATCCTTAATAATTAAAAATCGCTATACCTGTTAAAACATTACTATAAATCATATCAAAACACCTAGACAGACCTTCATTCTGTCTATATTATTATAATTTGCATTTGTAACATTCCCAATCTTTGAGCTCGATTTCCCACAAATAAGGGTTTTGTAAAACTCTTGTTTTCAAAATTCTGTAAAAAAAGAGTCATTTATTGAACTACATAGATACATATAATTTTTACAGAATTTTATCCTCTATTCAAAACTGTTAACATCTAAAAATGCATATTTTCGACTTATGGCATGGTTTAACATGCACGGTCACATTTAAGATATTGTAAATCTGAAAATATATTAATATTTAGGAAGAAATGGTCTATTTATGGTCAGGAATTTGAATTAAAGTGTGTATTATGAAATAAGGTATAATAGCTATGGGGATTTTATGATACAACAAAGGAGCTATTCTGGTACTATGTGAATAGGGTGACCATATGTCCTGAATTTTTTATATAGAAAATTGCCTTTTGTCCTAATTTTTGATAGCGACATATAAAGACCCTTTTTTCTTAAAAACCCGGCACACGATCATCATGCATGCCCAAGCAAGCCAACCAATCCCCACCACTAGAAGGGTGTAGTATCATCAGTATAGCCGACACGTGGCAGGAGCATTGAATCCAGACCAGCTGGCTTTTTATGCCACTCACCCTGAGTATGTGTCAAGATGCTTCAGTGGTTGGAAACCTGAGTGGTTCCAGCCACTGGACTCCGGGATTGTCAGGGGAGTGGTGCTCCTAAAGTGGGGAGTGGTACTCCTAAAGTGGCTAGAAAAACACATAGAAACATCTCAGGGCCCTATGATTCCAGGCTTCCTCAGAAAGTGGGAACTGATGTGGGATGTAGTTCTGGAGTCTCTCAACATCCAAATCAATTATTTCTATAACACTCCCGTGCTTAATATGAATACAAGTAAAACAATGAATAATTTTAAATCTTGAAAATTATATATAGCATGCACTGCCACCTATTGACAGAAGCAAGAACTGGCCCTTGAAAAGGCGCCAGGCTTTTAGTTCAACAGTTGTCACGCTTGTATCTTTTGTGTACTTGTAGCAATGTAAATGTGGATAAGTGAATTAATGTTTACAGTAAGTTACTTTTGTTGATGGTTTTAATCCTATTAATTACATTACCAAAAATACAGTGTAAATTCTCATAACTACAAAAGAAATTGCAGGGCTTCAAACAATAATTACTGTGCTGCTGAATGTATATGTGTAACTGTGTTGCATCTGTAGCCCATGGTGGTCTTTCTTTGTCTGCTCCTATTTCTTCAAGAGAACAATAATGAAGTTAGAGCGATTAAAACTATTGTTGCTGAACATATTTGAATCAGTTATTTCGGAAACCGGGAATTCTCCACTTTTGTGTGGTCTTGAGTTAAGTGCACATATGCTATCTTGAAAGGTAAAGCTATCGTTTTAGACAGATACTGTACTTATATTATTATTATTAGCACCGCGTCTTACTACCCGTTCGGGTTATACGCACTTACGCTAATGTGTAATGATAGGGTGATTGTGAGATGAAATGGAGGACCTACAGTTTAACGTGGAATCCGAACCACGGTGGAGGCCTGGCATTCCTCACATTCACAAGATGTCTTGTCAGAGGTGAAGGAAGGGTTTGGTAATCAGATAAATCTTTGCCAGGACCGAGGATTGAACCCCGGCCGCCAGCATAGAAGTCTGACACCTTACCCTTAGACCACCAGGTCACCCTGTACTTATACAACCTCTCTAAAGCCTCTATACTGTGGTGTAGGATTTGATATTTAATGCAGAAACCGAACCTCTCAAAGGTATGTCCGCTTTCTGCATGTAATGCCTTAGCTGGGGAGATCTGTATGCGACGATATTACCGATAATTATTAGTGTCAGCTGACTGAGAGTTACAAGATGGAGCCTGGTGAAGTTAGTGTTCCTGTTGAAGGAAATAATAAATGAAAAAAAAGTGTAAAAAGAGTGGAATACAGGCGAGAAGCAATTAAAAGATGTAGAACCAAAGGCTTAGAATATACTAAATATTCAGGAAAACAAGAGCGTTTCAAAAATACTGGAGACAATTGTGGGTGTTGACTATTTGGTGTTGTTAATGTTTTTCTTTATGGCATGGTTGTATTTATTCGAGTGTAATTTACAAAACTTAAATGAATTATAATATTAGCTATATTGCCAGGTTACAGCATAAACGATGTTTTAAGCCCAGTTAAGAAATTAGTGGAACTATCATAGCAGAGATTAGAGTTAAAATTAAACTTTGTGTGAAACAGCAGCATGAGAATAATGATGTAAATTTTAAACATTAATTTTTTAATGATTTTAATTGAATCATTACGTATACCTAATGCTACCAATATTATGGAATATAAAATTATATTCTTTAATATTTTCAGGTGTCCTAGAAAATGTTTTGGACGTATTTCAACTGGAGATCAAGTAGAAATTTTGAGTAGGTTGTTTTATGACATGGATTGTAAAAACAGTCAAGATGTCCACTTGCAGTCACTTATAATAATTGGTGATATTAAACGGAGGTCTTTAAAGGATCCTGATGATGTAAAGAGGAAACCTCGAATCCCTAACTTTAAGCATTCTGTAAATTGCAGCAGTGGACATAAAAAGGTTTGCAAAAAAGCATTTTTGAGCATGTACAGCATTTCAAAATATAGAAATGCAAAACTAGGAGTATTACTTACTGGGGTAAGAGTCCTAATGACATGCGGGGTGAACAGGGGTCAGGAAATTAAATTTGTGCTATGGTGGAGGACCATATCAAATCATATCCCACAAAAAAAGGGACACTATACAACAAGAGAAGTGGAATTCCTTAGTGCCAAACTTAATGTCTGACTAATGCATGAACACTTCAAGGAGAAATATACAAATGTTGCGGTCACCTACAGTTTCTTTTTGAAAAATTTCACGAGAGGTTCAATTTGTTATTTGGAAGACCACAAGAAGACACATGCTCTCAGTGTAAATATTTTAATGTAAAACTTAAATCAGTCACTTAATGACGCAGCAAAGTGTATCGCTGCAGCAGACCAATTAATTCACAAACAAAGAAGCTCTTAAGTTTCACAAGGTCATTAAAACAATTCATGAAAAGTGCATATCAAATAAAGAAGTTCTTGGAATTTCAATGGACTACATGCACAATCTTGAACTTCCAGAAGTACCAGTGCAAGAGGTTTTCTACCTGAGGATGTTGAATGTCAGTGTGTTCAACATTCATGATTTAAAAGACAACAGCACAATGTTTTATATTTACTATAAAGGTATTGCGAGAAAAGGTGCTAATGAGATCTGATTGTTTCTTCTTGATTACATACAGTCTGATATTTATCCTGAAGTGAAACATCTTTACATGTTTTCAGATGGGTGCAGTGGACAAAATATTATTATTATTAGCACCGCGTCTTACTACCCGTTCGGGTTATACGCACTTACGCTAATGTGTAATGGTAGGGTGATTGTGAGATGAAATGAAGGACCTACAGTTTAACGTGGAATCCGAACCACGGTGGAGGCCCGGCATTCCCCACATTCACAAGATGTCTTGTCAGAGGTGAAGGAAGGGTTTGGTAATCAGATAAATCTTTGCCGGGACCGAGGATTGAACCCCGACCGGCAGCATATGGACAAAATAAGAACACAGTTGTGATATTTTTAGCGTATTTAGTCTCACTTCATAAATTTAAGACTATCACTCATTCCTTCTAACCTAATTACAAGATTTTGGACTCGTAAAGTGAGATATTAAAAAGATGGATAGGATATAGTGAATTAAAGAGTATATTGAATGTATTCTCAGTCTAACAGAGCAGGCAAGTTTCAAGTTAAAATGGGAGAAATAGATGACATTCTTGACTTTGGTAGTTGGTGGCCCAAGTTTTACCAGATAAATTTTCCCTTGTTGTTACCACTAAGTCGGAATATTTCACATGACAATAAGGTAGCATTTGCTTTATCAAAATGTATAGAGTTTAATTATAATTAAAGAAACAACGATCTTGTGGTTGCCAAGGACTATATCACACTTTCTAGTTGGAAATCACACCACCATCATCTCTGCCAGATAATATGAAAGCTTATCCCAATGGAAAAGTTCCAATAGATGCAAAGAAACTCAAGTGACATAAAAGCAGCTTCTTGGTTACATTTTAGAGGAACATAAGGACTTTTACAATGCAATGTTAAACTGGTCAACCGTAGAAGCAGAGGCAATAATTAGTTATGATGAAGATTAATGGATACACCAAAATCTCAGTTTCAGGTCTCAGATTTATTTTTCATCCACAATTATTTTTAAGAGGTCTGTAATATGTCTCAGTAGAATGTCATTCTAGAATTTCCTAGATAAATAAATTTTAAACAAGCCATAATAGATGAGTCAAAAGACATAAAGTGGACTTCTCCACTTAATTTATGGGCCTATATCCAAGAAATGAAGTTACTAAGTAAGGCCTACTGAAGGGTCAAAATGCACCATTATCCAATTAAGAACCGGGAAAAGTCTGAATCCATTTAATTCCATTTTGAACAATATAAACATATTTTGTTGAATATATCTGAAAATGTAGTGGTGTGGAGAGGTCCAGTTTCTGAAATAACTGATTAATTTGTTAAATCTGAATACAAACATCAAAAAGCAGTTTCTTCAAACTCTTAGTTGGGTTCGAGATCCCTTTTTATTTAATATCAACTGCTCAAGATTAACTTTGAAAGAATAGGTGGAGTTGGTTGAAAGGTCTACGGAGGAAACGCAACGGAACAAGTTAATAATATCAACCTTGACTGAATTTTGGCTGTCCAGGTAGAGTAAACATACTCGTGCTAAACTGATTTTTCTGCTATCCACACGATAAAGACCATACACCAATCTAAACTATAAGTTGAAGATGTTCTCAGATTTTAAATTTAAAATATAAATCCAATAATGGAGAACATAATTCCCAAGATTATAAGCTCAAATTTTAAATGAGGACTGCTAAACATTTTGAGTAACTCTTTTTATATTTTTAGCACTGTGTTTTACTACCCATTGGGATTATATGCCTATGTACTAATTACACTTGTGTGTTAGGACTTAGGTAGATCCAATTTAAAGGAAGTGCATCTGTATTTGCATGGAGGGAGAGTGGAAAACAGATTTAGGGGGGGAAAAAAACCTCAGTGCAGCCGACCGAGATCAAATCCTGATCTCCCAGTCTTTGGTATTCCATCTATTCAGAGAATATTACCTTAGACTATGCAGCCAACAGAGTAAGTTTGTTTTTCTTTTTTCCTATTATAGTCAATATATCATACATATTATTTCTAGCTGGATTAAACTTATCGACATAAATTGCTTAAATTAGCTAATATTGATGAATGTAAAATAAATGTATTTTGATATATTTATTACCCATTATTTCAATTAAATGGGGGCATTAGGTCTTCTAAATGAAATAATATTTCCGTGGGGTCGCACCCACTAAAGGTTTAGTAGGCCCATGATGGAAGCTCAGATCCAAGAGGGAATTAGTCCTGAACAAAGACATTGCACCTATGAGTGATTTTTTCTTCTTCTATTTCTATGATAGGTCTTAAAGCCAAATCCTGATTCTTGGGAAGATTACTAAACAGTAGTCCTATAAAACTATTTTTAGTACCAATATATAGAGGCATATTATACCTTTTATGGATATTATATTATTTTTAATAATCTAAAGGTTCATAATTTATAGCTATGATGGTTCTTAGCACTGCATTTGTAAGGTTTGGCCAGTTAGGTCCGGGTATTATATTTACTAGCGTAATTTATGCTGTCTACCTCTCAAGGATATTCCCCCCTAAATTCCGCTTACATTCCTTGTCTTTCGGTGCCCATTAGACTCTTTAGAGTTGTTTAGTGACACCTTGGTCTGATATGCTCAACCTTACAAAGTGACAATGTTTTTGATTAACATTTTGTATGTGTTTATTTTTATTTACATATTATATTTATTGATTCAATTTACAACTTTATTTTTTTCTAGTGCCAAACAGTTTGGTAAAGTGTGAAATATACATTGATAAAAAAAACAAAATGGCAGAAAATTACGAGTTACAAAATGAAAGAACACGAAAAATTCTTGAAGAGGAAATTGATGTTTTCTGATGACAGTCATGATGAAGATAGTTGTGTAGAAAGTGAACATGGCTCTGGCGCTGGCTATGAATTTGTTGTGAGTGATGATGATTCTGAAGATTTACCTTCCATGTCTCAGCCAACTGCATCTCATCGATTATTTTTGGGAAAAGATAAAACTACTAAGTGGAAAATGGATGCACCACCAAGGCAAAATATCATTACCACCTGGTTGCTTAATGTAAGGCCATTAGTATGGAATGTAGAAACAGAAGAGGATTCGTGTAGATTGTTTATCACTGATGAAATGGTAAATATGATTTTAAATGGAACAAATCAGTTCATCGACAAAGTAGCAGGCAATTATACTTATCAGTATGTTACACATTGTGCATATTCAACAGAAATAGAGGGTTTGATTGGTTTACTTTACATGGCTTGTGTTACAAGCTGACCATATAAACTTTGAGGAATTATGGGAGAGAGCTGGAACAGGAGTTTATTAGTTGTATGTAGCAATATGTTTGGTTTTCAAGAAGACTGTAATCTTGTTTCCTGTACTTCAAAGAAATACAAATCCGTGGTTTTAATATCAAGTATGCATCATGATGATGCCTGCCATAGATGAAGAAACAGGAAATCAGAATAAACCAGAAATTCTAACTACTGTATTTACCCGAATATAAGACGAGACTTATTTTCAGTTTTCGACCTCGAAAAGTTAGGGGCCGTCTTATATTCGCGCATTAAGAAAAATGTTGGTGTAAGGTCAATATTTGCATGTTGTATAATACCGATATACCATTATGTGTTTATTTTACAAAGAAAAGGTATGTATGTGTTTTAAATTCTAAAACAAACCAGTATTTTATTTCGTTTTAGAAGATATTTACATAGTTAAATATTTTATTTGTGTTGTTTTCAGCTATTATGATGTATTGTGCTAAGGACGTCCATGTTGGCCACTTTCATAGCTCAATAACTATGGTATAATAAAAACTTGGAATAGTTAAAGTAACGAATAAATACAGAAAAATAATCTTATAGCTAAAAAATGAATTGTTATTATTATTATTATTAGCACCGCGTCTTACTACCCGTTCGGGTTATACGCACTTACGCTAATGTGTAATGGTAGGGTGATTGTGAGATGAAATAAGGACCTACAGTTTAACGTGGAATCCGAACCACGGTGGAGGCCTGGTATTCCTCACAATCACAAGATGTCTTGTCAGAGGTGAAGGAAGGGTTTGGTAATCAGATAAATCTTTGCCGGGACCGAGGATTGAACACTGGCCGCCAGCATAGAAGTTTGACACCTTACCCCTAGACCGCCAGGTCACCAAAAATGAATTGTAAATTGTGTTTTCCATGCTGTTTTAGGCCTAAAAGACAACATACACTATTGTTTGATTTATAGAAGGAATGCTGTAATGACAGTGGCACATTGTCACTGGTTGATTTCTAACCACTCTCTATCGACCATTATCGTTCCACCACCTAAATTGCTGTTGATATCCTCGATCCATTCGTAAAAAGAGTCGATAAGATGGCGTACTTAAACATTACAACTAACGCAATCTATAGTTTTAACACCAATGTGGAATATAAAAGAGGAAGCAACTAGTCATGACTAGTATGTCCCATGCATTTTCATAACATCCCAAGCACACAAGTACAATTACATCTTATCATTCACGATATTTCACAAAGTGTCCGGAAAAATATATTGAACAGTTAATATCGATATATCACTATGAAGTTCTACAGCAAACCCGATGCAGCGATACTTTTTTAACAAATTCACGACTTCACTAGTTGTCAATAAAGTAGCATGGCGACACTTGGTATATTAGGAGTTGTGTATTCTAAAATGTATTTTTTCCAAGACTTTGATTTTCAAATTTAGTTTATTTCATTGCAGAAAGGCCAAGGTCAAAGTAAGTTTAAAGTCAATGGGTGACCACGTAGAAAAAAAAAGGAAGTGTAGAATGGAACAAAAAGTGTTGAACATCGTAATAGTTATGATTCGAACTTCAAATTAAGAGTGGTTCACCTCGCCGAACAAAATAACAATAGTGAAGCTGTACGACATAAGTGGGGTAATCTTTAAATTTAATCCAACCGGGTGGATGACAAATGATTTAATGGTTTCGTGGCTTCAAGAAGTTTGCGATAGGCGACCAGGAGCCCTACTAAGGCAAATAGGATTGCTAACCTTTGATGCCTTTAGGGGTCATCTTACAGAAAAGGTAAAGAATAAAGTAGCCTCTTTAAACACAGACCTAGTAATGATTCCAGGAGGTATGACCTCACAATTACAAGTACTTGATGTTGCCGTAAATAAATCTTTCAAGCACAATCTCCGACGCCAATATGAAGAGTGTCTGTTATCTGGGAGCTGCCCCTTAACATCCAGTGGTAACATTAAGAAGCCTTCAGTTGGACAACTTGGCCAGTAGATAAAAACCGCATGGACTAGTATTTCTACTGAATCCATTATAAAAGCATTCAAGTAAGTAACAGTTTGGATGGAACAGAAGACTATCCGAGTTCGAGTGAGGAGGATAGACGTGAATCAAGTGAGGGGATGATGAATGACAAAGTTTTTGGTGCGTTTTAAACTTGTTTTATATTAAAACACAATATGTTATAATACTATAATAATAATAATTCATCCATGTGATAATAATGTTACTTGGAATGAAATATGAATTGCAGCAATGCAAATTTAACTAATGTACAGTTTATGAATAGTAATGATGTGATAGTATTATTTTACTTTTTATTGTTAGTGACTAAATATTGACTATACTAAGAATTAATAAAAACATTTTTCCCTAATTTAAAGTTCTCAAAATAGGTATCGTCTTATTTTCGAGTCGTCTTATATTCGGGTAAATACGGTATTTATTATACAACAAAAGGAGGAGTGGGCACAGTGGACCAGATGGCTGCTGAATTTGATGTCAGGAGGAATAGCGACAGGTGGTCTCTCATCCCATTCATTCATCTTCTGAATGTCGCGGGAATCAACAGCCATATCTTCCACTTATCCAACCATCAAGCAAAGTTACCAGGAAGAAAATTCCTGAGGAATCTAGCTATGTCATTTACAAAACCCTGCTCAGATAAGAGGGCACTGAACAACCATAATCAAGTGGAGCTACGCAACATTGCAGCAAAACTACCTGGAGCAATATCACAAGGACCTGCAACACCTGAGTTGAACAAAAGGGGAAGTTGTCACACCTGCAAGGATTGTAGAACCAGGTACTACTGTAAAAATTGCAAGAAATGGCTCTGCTTATTGCATTCAGTGTTGGTGTGTAATGGATGTTTGATCAAGTGAATATTAAATTATGTGTCTAGAAAATTGAAATATTTAGGTTTTTACTAAAGGCAGTATACATAGGTATGTTTTTATATTCAGTTAGTATATTTTTATTTCATATTCAATCAGTATATTTTTAATGACTCTTATAACTATAATTATTAGTAGAGTTTTATTTATTTCAAACAAAATCATATTTGTTTTCAAATTGCAAAATATTTTATTTTTAGAATTTCTTTTAAATTTCTTATTTTTGTATTTTAATGTTTGTTCTTGAATAAAAAAGTATTAATTTCTAGCCTAAATGAGTTTTGTGTTAAATGTTTTAACCGGATTCCACAAATTTGACGTTGCGTCCGATTGGCCCAATCTTACCAATAAAGAATTATGTTTGTAAATTTTGTATAATGTCTTCAATTAGATCTAATATATATTTATTTTCTTATTTTGTACTTGTGTGCATTATTGTTTTGTCCATTTTATTTTTGAGGTAGAGATACAATTCATTAACATCTTTGATCAGGTTGGTAGTTCTGATACCCAGAAGCTTGACATTGAGAAGACTGAACCCTTAATGCACCTCTGCTGGCTATAGCCGGGCCAGTAAATACATGTTGCAAGCGGTACCAGGATTCAAACCTTTCTTAGTGAGGGACTAAGAGAGGAGGAGTAGCAGTGACAATGGAGGGAGGAAGTCAGATCCTAGAATGAATTATCATCATCAAAAACCAAGTAGGGAGCAAACCCAATTATTTTGAGAAATTATTTTTAAAACCATATTTAATGAAAAAATCAAATCAAACCTTACTAAAAATGTTTAAAACTTGATAATATTCTTCTGTTTGGATTTGTTTGATTTTTTATGAGTCTTTATTTTATCTTCTTCATCAATCATTTCAAGAGAAGCGCTGTTTAGGGTGCTGATTGTGATATTTTGAGCTTCATTCTCTTGGATCTGTCGAGGACAATCCCTCCTCAAGTGTGTCACATCCCCGCAGATCTTACAGCCACCTCCATTAGGGTAGAGACCACGTGGATTGTTGGGGCACTGCCGAGCGATGTGTCCTTGCTCTTCACACACAAAGCATTTGGCATGGCGGAACTCCTGTTTCCTTGTGACGCGGCACTCCAGGTGGGTGTGTTCTGTAGAGCCACATTTGAAGCACAGCCCTGTGCCGGCCGCATCCTCACCTGGTGCTGAGATTAGTTCAGGGCATTCAGACAATATATGACCTGATTTACGACAGTGGAAACAAACTTTTTTCTTCTCACGGGCTAATGATTTTTCCGCTCGACGACGCTCAAGTTTCATTGTTGAGAGCATTTCACTTTTAGGAATGCCTTTATCTATCAATAACTTCCTTAGTTTAATCAATCGGTCATAATCTTCTTGCTTCACAGGAAACCCATCAAATTTAATAACTTTGATTTCTTTTCCATTAAAAAACATAGTAATCGATTTATCGTCTGTTTTTCTGCGCTTGTAAGGCACTTTGTTTTTAATTTTGACTTCTCTCGAGATTTTATTTTTCCGGCATGTTTGGTTTTTTGTGTCAATCTCATTGTGTTGTTTTTCAAAATTCTCAGCTCTCTCTGCATTTTTCTTTTTCTTGTTTTTGTTATTTAAGTTAGAGTTACTTTGTGAAATATTTTTTATAGGGATTTTAATATCATCACTTTGAAATTCTTTACTAACATAATGATTTTTATTCTTTTTTTCTTTTTTAAAATTTAGATTTGTTTGACTATCAATCTTTATAGCCAAGTTATTTTCTGAATGATTTAATCCCAATACGATATTTTGTTTCAACTCTTTTCCAAGTTTTTTCTTTTTTGACTTCCCTACCCTTCCATCGTTTATTTTTGACTTATCTTCTAAACTATCATTACTATCCATTGTTTTATTTTTAGTATCAGTGAGTAGGTTATTATGTTTAGTTCCTTTTGTCTTTCTGTGTTGTTTAGATTTCTGTTTCTCAACATTTTCAAATTCAGCCCAATGTGTCGTTTTAAAATCTTCAACCTGTAGCAGAGATTTTACATCTAGTTTAGGTTTGTTTGCCTGTTCTCTCAATTGAGATTTTTTGTGTTCAGTATCTTTCAATTGCTGTCTCATATCCTGCCATGAGGTTGCTTCTTCAGGGGTCCTTTCATTGCTAGACTTAGACCCGCGAGCGCGAGCAAACCTGGTCATATCTGCTCGTCCCCCACCTAAACTGAAACACACAAACAGAATTGTTATGTTGCATATTATGATGTATTAAATTTATAAGCTAATATAGTTAAGTATGGTTATAACCACATCTAACTATATTAAATTGAAAAATGTTATATTTAACTATTATCACAGAAATATAAAATTCAAGTTAATCATGTAGGCTAGTACCAACAAACACTGAAAAAAGTTCCCTTAGTTATGACATAATAGGAGTTAAATGTAAATTAACAATGACCTCGTACACATGTGATGTACACAGCATTACATGGACCTAACACAAATATGAGCGTGATCATTGATCAGATAAGTAAATCCTACATAGTAGTAAAATAAACCGGTTTTGATAGCTACTTTGGGAAACAAATAGATGTTCACATCTAGGTATATTATTATTATTTGCTTATGATCAAGTAATTACAAAAGGTTGTTTAGATCAACCAAATATTGCTTCATAGAACATCATGAAATTATCAACAGTAGCCTATATATTAAAGTAATGGCATTTGTAGTTAAAGAACAAATAAAAAGCAAAAAGCATTGATAACAGTATAAACAAAGGGTTAACATATATAATTATCTAGGAACCTATCATACAATGAAGATAAATATATGTCATTAAGAATAACCCAGTATGTTAAAATTACAGGTTGATAAGCCCATATAAAGTACAAAAACATAGTTGATTCCTGAAGAATATACATAGCTCTCATCCGACTTGTACTAATGTAGGACATTGAGGTACAAGCAATTTGAAAAGCTGATCAAAGAAAGTTAGCAGCTGCAGAAATTAGGTTTGTGGGAATGTCAGTTGGATGCACACTACTTGGCCTTTAAGAATCAAATAGCCGAAGCTATTATTTGTGCTTTTAGAGAGGAACTATCCAACTAGATATCATATTCTGAAAATTAAAAAATGACACCTGGACACAAGGAATCGAACCAAGGGTCTTTGGCTTAGTACGCCAATGCTCTACCACCGAGCTATCCAAGAGTCTTCCCATGCCCAGGGTCATTCTCCACTCATATTTTAAGGCAAAGTCTATGATGGACGTGTGGAAATCATCTGCTTTATTCAGAAGCTATCAGAAAACGTAGCCATCTTCGACTCGCTAGTTGGCTTATTATTCGATTTTCAGAATATGATATCTAGGTGGAGAACTCTCTAAAAGCACAAATAATAGCTTCAGCTATTTGATTCTTAACAAGCACTCCTGTACAATTATAATAATAACTGTACAAGTGACAGTAATAAGCCAACTACTGAGTCGAAGATGGCTGTATTATCTGATAGCTCGTGAATAAAGCCGACGATTTCCACACGTCCATCATAGACTCTGCCTTAAAATATGAGTGAAGAATGACCCTGGACACAGGGACGACTCCTGGGTAGCTCAGTGGTAGAGCATTGGCATACTAAGCCAAATGTCCCGGGTTCAATTCTCGTGTCCAGGTGTCATTTTTCAATTTTCAGTACTTGACCTTTGCGAAAATGATAATATCTCGATATGATTAAGACTTAACCCCATCTACAAAATGATAGTAAAGTAAATGGAGGCAGCACGCTGAAAGAATGAATTCCAACAAATAACAAAACTAATGAATACTACCCTACTCAAGAAGGGGTTGAAGGAACCAAATAAGCTCAAGAAAAGGTTGGAAAGATACTGTAACCACCACTCGGCCTAATATACCAGCAACTTTAAATGCAATAATACACTAGCACATGTGTTTTACTAAATCTTTTTTTGGTTTTGTTTATAATAAACGCTAACCCGGGAATAGTGCACAAACTCCAACACGTATCAGACACTTTCTCTATGTTCTATTTAAATAAATATAATGTTGTTCTAATATAAATACAAACAAAAATAGGGGATTCAAATAAATACAATACTAACCCATTGGAGTAGACATAAGTTACAGAACTGTTTTGTATGATAAGAAAATGGCCCAACGGCCGACCTACGAAACTGTCCCGTTCACTTCAAAGACTATTTTTTCCGCAGGCTCTAAAATGTATTATTTCATACCATTTTATTTTATACCATGGTCTGATATCAAGCAGGCCACTAAATTGTCATTTTTATACTGAGCCTGTTTATTAGTTGGTTTATTGTTTAGTTATCTTTGGATTCAATCTAAACAAACATTGAGTATAATCGTGGGTAAAGTGTTTTGCTAATAAAGTAAATTGAAGATTTATTAGTAATTATGAGATTCAGAAATTGAAATAAGTGAGGAAAGTGATACAGACAGTGTTGTTGACAGTGTCACATAATACTATATTATAGTAAAAGCCAGAAAACATTTATTTTGAAATGCCACAAAAGTGGCCTATTTTTACATGTATTTAATTCCTGCCCCTATCTACAACTATGTGAAAACATATTACAACCCTAATTAGTTAAGATTGTTTGTGAATTTTATAAGCCTATAGTTAGAAAATTAAAAATTAACTCCCATTACGCACAGAAGAACATAAATATTTAGAGCATATAAGTAGCAGAATCTCAACTCGACACAAAAAAGTATTTTAGTTCGCAAAAAATGTTTTTATAATAAACTATCCCAACCTAACAAAACTTAACCTTCCATGTGATAAAATGTTTTCACTCGATAATTATTATTGCCTAAAATAGTGTATTCTGAATCCATTACTTCTCATTAAAAATGTTCACAATAAAATGAAATAACTTATTTGAACAATATTACCAATTCCAACTATTATGTATTGGTGCAGGGAAGGTTACATTAAGATAGGTTGGGATAGTTTTAATTGTAATAAGGTAAAGTGTTGTTGTAGACAATCATATTGTCTTTAGAAATAAGAAAGATCACAATGTGACTGAACATAATTTCGTCACTTTAGTGAGAACATGTTTATTTTATATTTACAGAATATTTTCAAACAAACTTAATTCTGGTATTATTAAAATCTCATTATTATTCTTGTTTATATTAATAAAAGCAAATTATAAACATTATTTTCTTTGTTTTGTTACCATTGTGTCTATTAACACCCATATTATTATGGCGAATCCAATAATAACACCAGGTCAACAGATTCTCCTTGAGCGATAAGAATCTACAGAGTGGAAGTAAAGCCATGTCATGTCGATTGTAGCATGTAAAAGAACCCTGGATGATATTAGCTATGTGACTAGCCTTACCTGCCTAAATCGGCAGGCCCTTTTGCTCGCTCATAGAAATTCTTATGTGCTGATATAATCAGTCGGTTCAGAAAGTGAACGTTAAATACAGGCAAAACCCGCTATACACGCTTTTGTTATCCGCATATTCACATATGTGCAGATTTTGATTTGTGAGAAGAAATGGTGCATCAGTGCAAGGAAACTGCACAGTTCACTTGTTGATTGATAGATGTAAACATGTGCAAGCTCCCTCATTTGTCAAAATGCTTTATGTGCATCATCCCCACCATTAGCTGCTCAGCACTGGACACATGCTCTTTCGATAGTGTAGTAACAAAGCTTCAGGCGGCATATTATTTTTGTGCTTTTGTTGTTTTCTTAGACACAAAATGTCGGGGAAAATTCAAAGAATGTGATCCAAAGAATGTGAAAAGTGGTAAATTTGTGAAAAGAGTAAGGAAATCACATTCGTTAGAAGTAAAATTAGAAGTTCTGAATAGGTTTGATAAAGGTGACTAAGTGATTTGACAGTAAAAACTATTCATGCTAATAGGGAATCAATTCGTAAAAGTGGGCAATCTTCTACGCATCTTTGTGTATGGGTAACTAGAGTGACTAAATTACGGTCAGGTGCAATGGAGAAAATGGAGAAAATGCTAACTAAATGGATAGAACATCACAACCAGCACAACATGCCACTCTCCGGAGCTGTTATTCAAGAGAAAGCAAAGAGTCTGTATGAAGATCTCACCAAAAGATACTGAAGAACAAGCAGCTTTTTCAACAAGTTAAGGTTGGTTTAATCGTCTCAAAAATCGACATGCTTTCCATTATTTAAAAGTGAGTGGGGAGGCGGCCACTGTAGACAGTGTTGCAGGTGAGACAGATAAACAAACCACATTCGATCAAGTCATTGCAGAGGGAAGATACACACCAAAGCAGGTGTTTAATCTCGATGAAACTGACCTGTTCTGGAAATGAATGCCAAGTTGTACATTTATTTCTTTTGAAGGAAAAGCGGCACCTGGTTTCAAGGTGGCCAAGGACCACTGCACTTCTTTTTAGAGGTAACGCTTACAGGGATTATCATGATCTACCATTCAGAAAATCCTCGGGCATTAAAAGATTATGTTAAAACCAGATTGCCTGTTATTTGGAGATCCAATAAGAAAGAATGGATGACATTTATGATTTTCTGTGAGTATTTTCCAGTGATCGTCAGGATGGGTTGAGGGCCTATTGTAATAGGAAAAAAATTCATTTCAAAATTCTTATCTTGCTTGACAAGGTTGCTAGTCATCCTCCTGCTGTTGCATAGTTAAATGAAAATATGAAAGTTTTAGTTCTTCCACAGCTATAGTTAAGCCCATGGGCCAAGGAGTGATCACTGCTTTAAAGAGGTATTATCTTTGCAAAACCTTCTCAATGCTTATCAAACAGTGTGATACAGATGATAAACTTGCCATTAAGGAGTTTTGGCACCAGTTTAACATTAAGATCGCAATAGATATCATTCGCAAATCCTGGGATGAAATCTCTCCTCGATGAATGAATGGTGTATAGAATAAGCTATGGCCTGAATCTGTATCAGGCATTCCTGGTGTTGCAGTGGAGAATGAACTTAGTAGCACGTAGAGATTGTAGACATGGCAAAATTGATTGGATTCACAGACAGTGATGAAGAAAATGTAGATGAGCTCCTAAACTCTCATAAAGAGGATCTAACAAATGAAGATCTAATGGCTATCAAAGAGGAAAATATTAGATAGGAATCAGAATTGTGTCCAGAAAAAGTAGAGCTTCTAAGAGCACTTGCAAAAATTTATGTCTGAGGCCTTTAAAATAATCAACTCACAAATTAATATTTTTGATGAACTCGACGCTGACTTATTGAAGTTCTAAAGTGAGAAGGGAAGTATAGAATGAGCTTAAATGTTACAAAGATCTTTATAGTCAAAATTTAAAGATGATAACTCAATCCTCTATTAAAGTGTTACTTACTAAAAAAA
>CABFOV010010019.1:0-17460 GCA_902141375.1 Timema poppense
ATCGGCCGGGTTTATGAACTAACAAATATTTTTTATGTCGTTTATAGGGGGACGGAAGTCTCCATTGTCGTTACCACCCCCTGGTTTCAACCTTGCAAACTAAGACAAAACCTCCCCAAACCCACACATACCAAACCAGCTCCAACACAACATAGAATACATTTATTCTGTGGAAAGGCTTTGGCTGGTGTCAGCATGGAGGAATTTGCTTATAGCTCTATATTGAAGCATTTAAAAGTAGAAAACGAATGGAATCCCGAAAGTGATCTTATGAAGCATAATGCGGTAATATATTTATAAAGTCTTATAATAAAATACCAAAGTTACTGACCTTACATGTAGCATACATGATATGGTTATGTTGAACTTTATCGGCCAAACAAACGTGACACAGTGACCACCTAATAGGATTTAACGGATTATTCATATTGCATTATTAGCTATTGTTATATTGACAAGTAGCAAAACTTGAATGTATTAACCTCACTTTATAGAGAAACGGGATAGTACAATTTGTCTGAATTTTATAATATTGAATGCATGGTATTTTAGTTTTAGCTAGACTGTGATTAATAACATAGACAAATCATAATTATTTACTAAATAAATATGCCGTAATTAGTGCAGTATAGTTTTAAAGCTGTCTCCTATGTATCATAAGTTTCATTTTATTAGGTACAAAGTGCTTAGAACTAATCAAACAATCTGAAAACCCAACTTACAAGCTGATTTGTTACAAATGTAACAATGTTATTATTTTATTTTATTGAAAGGTTATTTGACTAGAACTTTCACAGTATTTCATCTAAGGCTAAGTACAAAACTATACATCTGAGGTTTAAAATGTACCGAAATAGTCTTAGGAACTATATTTATGAGTTCAAAATTCATCTAAGACAAAGTACAAAACTTTGCATCTAAGGTTATAGTGTTAGAACTTGTTTTAGGAATAAAATTATTGTATATTTATTAAAAATTCATTTATGGTGATTACCCAAAAATATATTCAGCCAAATTTTACAATTACACGAGGTATAACAGGTGAGTTAAGTAGGTTTATCACTCTTATAAATAAATACTTTCAATATTGATCTGCCTCTAGGCACTATATTGTTTTTATTTTTAACGTGTTTTATTTGTGTGTATTTTATTGGCGTAAACTTACTTTTAAAATTGTATGGTAATTGGTTCAACTCAATACAATTATAATAATTATATTCTTCTTTAATGTTATATTTACGCTAAATTCATTGTCTAGTAGTTTTCTTTAGACAATTTCATATATCTGCATTGTTTATTTAGGTACTTATAGTCCTAGGTATATGTAATTTCACATATATGTTTAATTGGTGGCTATTTTAATTTATAGGTTGACATAGACACAAAAGAAGATATGGGTATTTATTTTAAATCCGAAGCAGACAATTACACATCTTGCTCTGTGAAGCTAGAACACCTATCGGACGGATTCTTAACAATTTTAGAAAATATAAAGGTAATAAGTTGTTATTACATTTCCATAAAAATATAATATATGTTTTTAATTAATAATAGCTAGTTAGCTCATTCCTACAAATATATATAATTTAACTTTCAGAAATCTTGATATTAAGTTTTATAAAATGTATGAACATCAAAGAAAAATTTTTGCTACACACACTTAAATTTATAATAAATACACAAACTAATGAATTTAATTGTAAATTGTGGTAAAGAAAACGATTAGTATGTAAATAACGTGCCAATGACAAGATTGTTAGTAATTATGTCAAGTAAAGTATTAACAAATGTTTGTAGAGTGTCTAAATATTTGACCCTTCCTCTTAAAAAATATGTTCCACTCATCAAACTACAAATATTTGATGATTTTAATCATCTGATTCTTAAAATCAAAAGTACTAATCTATAGGGATTGAACAATTTTTAGAATTACAACTTGATATTCTTATGAATAATATTTTTAAATGCTTTTAGTAGGATTCTATTAGGAAAATTTACCGTCTAGATAAGTAATTTATAAGAAAATCAGAATAAAAATTTTGAACGAGGTAGAATGTTTAGCTAAAAAAAACAAGTAATTTATAAGAAAATCAGACTAAAAATTTTGAACGAGGTAGAATGTTTAGCTAAAAAAACACATCTGGGTTAAAGGTTTTTGATTAATAAAGTAATATTAACAGTAGTTATCCTTTTATTACTTTAATTTATTGATAAAAAAAGAGATTTTTTTGTAAAAAAAAAGTCAAAAGTTCACACCAAATTTGAAACATAGGCAAAAATACACCTTTTCTTTTGTAGCTGTCAATTTATGATGGATTAAATAGCAATACTCTTTATTATATTAAATGTTAATAATTACAGTGATAGTCACATATATATTTTAAATTCATTTTTTCGCCTTATGAAATTATTTGGTCAGAAATACTTTTTTAATAAAATTAAAATCCTACCATAGCATTTAAAAATAATGGTTTAACTATTGCTTTCCCAACTCCCCTAAATCCAATGTCAGTGGAAGAGAAAGGATAAAAAATTAAGTCACCATTTTCATATATCTTTAAATTTGACTATATTTTTGGATACCAGGTTGACACAAAAACACAAGAAGATGTGGATATTCCTATTAAATCTGAAATGGACGATTTCAAGCCCTGCTTTGTGAAACTAGAACGCATATCAGACTCCATTTCAACAACCGTAAATCACACACAGGTACTTACTTTTGAATGAATTTACAAAATAATAAGATCGAATAAAAATTTTGAGTGGTATTCATAAATACTGACATCGAGATTTCTAATTACTGTTGACAAAAAATATTCTCTCATTTTCGAATGACGTTTATTCAATATATTTTAAATGTGTGAGATTTTTTGAGTCTGTGGTTTCTGGTTGGTTGGATGGTTTAAAAAATATATATAATTGTAATAGTTATGCTATGATGTATGGTTGTGGCATAGAGTATCTTTCAATGAGTTTGTGATCAATTCTTAGAGTTTAAAATAATCTAACATATATAGTTGTCAAATAAAGAAGACTCAAAGATAACCCTAAATGCTTACACGGTGATCGTGTGTGAAGTTTACAAGGTGACATAAACTATGTTATATCTCCAATTTGAAAAGCTAGAACAAAGATTATGTTTTAATATCCTCTCTACTATTAAATAATTTAATAGCTCACCATTAAATTTATTGTAATAATTCTCCATCTTTCAGAAACACAATGGAAAATTAAATTGTCCACCAGTAAAGTCTAAGCTGGAAGGTAAAATCATTGAAAAAGATAGGACCAAATCTGGGAAGAAATGTAAAGAAGAAGGGTGCTCTAAATGGTCTTTGGGTGAACGTAAATGTATTAAACTTGGAAGAACAAGAAAGACTTGTAATGAAGAAGAATGTTCAAGATATTCCTGGGGGGGAGATAGATGTATTAAACATGGAGGAATTAGTAAGACTTGTAATGCAGAAGAATGCTCTAAATGGACTTTGGGGGAAGGTAAATGTTTTAGAGATGAAGGGATTACAACTAAGACTAAAAAGTGTAATGAAGAAGGGTGCTCTACACTTACTCGAGGGGGAGGTAAGTGGACTAAACATGGAGGAACAAGGAAGACTTGTAAAGAAGTAGAGTGTTTAAGACTTCTCCGGGAAGGAGGTAAATGTACTAAACATGGGAGAACTAGGTATCCTTGCAAAGTAGAAGGCTGCTCTAAATATCCTTTAGGGGGAGGTAAATGTTTAACTCATGGAGGAACTAGGATTAGGAAAAGATGTAATATAGATGGATGCTCTAACCAGTCTTTAAGTGGAGGTAAGTGTACTAAACATGGAGGTACAAAGTCAATATATACATGTAAAGAATTAGGGTGCCCTAAATTTGCAAAGAGAGGAGGTAAATGTATTAAACATGGAGGAACACAGATTTATATAAAATGTAAAGAAGCAGGTTGCTCTAGACGGCCTCTGAGGGGAGGTAAGTGTAATATGCATGGAGGAAAAAGGTTAAAAACTACATGTAAAGCAGAAGGGTGCTCTAAATGGGCTTTGACAGGAGGTAGATGTATGAAACATGGAGGGACAAGTTCTAGGAAAATATGTGATGAAGACGGGTGCTCTAAGAGGTCTCAAAGGGGAGGAAAGTGTTTTAAACATGGAGTAAAAAGGTCAAAAACTACATGTAAAGAAGAAGGGTGCTCCAAATGGGCTTTGACAGGAGGTAGATGTATTAGACATGGAGGAACAAAGACTAGGAAAAAATGTAATGAAGAAGGATGCTCTAGGAGGACTCAGAGGGGAGGTATGTGTATTAAACATGGAGGAACAGAGTCAAAAGTAGCATGTAAAGAAGAAGTTTGCTCTAAATTGTCTTTTAGCAGAGGTGAATGTATTATACATGGAGCGAAAGAGACTAAATGAAGAAGTTTGTTCTAGATGGGCTCAGGGGAGAGTAGACTTTACTAAACAAAGAGAGTCTCCTCTTAGGTAGATGTGTAAATATAAGGGGTTTTCGTAAGTATGTTCTGCGGGTGATAGATGTTGTATACATGGAGATATTTGGGCTGTACAGAAGTTATAAATGTTTTAAACATAAACGTGCTTAGTTTCAGAAGAAGGTAAAGAAACAAGGTGTGGTATATTGACCAACTTAGGAGGTAGGTGTATTAACGGAGGAATCCAGACTAGGAAAAAATGTAAAGAAAAAAGGTGCTCCAAACAGATTAATGTGAGATGTAGTTGTAAACATGTTGGAACACAGGTTAAGAGGACATGTAAAGAATAAGTGTGTTACAAATGGGCTATGGGGGGAGGTAAATGTTGAAACGTATTAGGGCATAGCTAATTAAACAAAGAATAAATGTGCCTTATTAGACTTAAATTTTGTCCATACAGGTAAAACATTTTGTGCTGTTTAAATGGATTAGATAGCAAGTTTATATATTTGTTAATTGTGGTTGCAACCGCATTTAAATATCATAGTTTTTAAGATTGAAAAATGATAACTGGACACGGGAATCGAACCCAGGAACTTTAGCTCAGTATGCCAATGCGCTAATCACAGAATATGTATATATATACTATCTTAATAACAAATAGCTTAGCAATGCTTTTTAATCCATTTTTATATGTGGACCAGTACGTTGATAATTTTAGATATTACAGCATAAAGCCAACTAGCAAGTTATTGATGGCCAATTTAGCTAGATTCTTGTGATATTAATTGAGTACACATTTATAGCTGGTTATTTCTGCATGTACATACTAGACTGTGTCTTAAAATATTACTGAAGTTTGACCCTGGGCACCGGACGATTCCTGGATAGCGCAGTGATTAGAGGATTGGTGTAATTAGCCAAAGGTCCTAACTTTTATTCCCGTGTCCAGTTGTCATTTTTTTCAATTTAAAGATAATTTTTGTACTGAGTGGCCTTTTATATCTGTAAAATCCTCTATTTTTCTATTAATAAGATATTGTGTTTGTGAAAACCTCAGATTGGTAATATGTTATTTAAATTTCTCCCACATACATTTTGAATTGCGCCCATGTTTATAATATTACCTATATTATTGGTTTATGGCTTCAACGTATCACGGAAATTAAATAGTAGCCAGACACTTATATTTTAGGCTTTGCACAAAACCAACCACACATTGGTAGCAATAACACATACCATAAACAAAAAGGTTAGTGTACTGCTTTGCTGTTGGAATGGTGACTGATTCGTCATCAGTACATCTAAAAGGTTAATATTTATCATTAAATAAAAATTCAACACTTACTACGCCAGCCAGAGATTATTTGATTAAAATTCATTTTAATAAAAATATATCAAAATTAATAATTTTAAAGATTATGGCATTAATTCAATCAGGCAGTCCAAAAAAAACATACTTTTATGAGATTCATATGGTTTCCCTCCATTAGTTTAAAAAATATTCTTGAGTTTGTAGGAGATGATTGTTTTTTATAAATGAAGAAACATGTTAGTTGTGTCGTTCTTAAACTTGGCTATAATAAGAATAAAATCTGTACTGTAAGAATTTTTTAATAAGTCTCAATAATTGATCGAACAATATTAAATAAAATAGCCCAATAACCCAAGAATAAAAAGTAACATTAAAAAACCCATTTTATTAAATGTCTTATATTTTCACAAGTATATCATTTATATTATTTATTTCAATGAGCATTACTTGTGATACTTGATGTTAAATAAACATAATAGTATTAAATGTATTTATACAAACTAGACAAAAAGTCTCAATAGAGTTCTGGCTTAAAAATCTATAAGCTGTTACGTGAAATTTAGAATCTTGGCACTGATTACAGCGCTATTGTTTAGGTGTAACTATCCCGAATTTATTAACACTCTTAAGGCAGGGCTATTAAATTGGCCACTTTCTAAGATCTGCATAATGAAAGGTTGACTATTGTATCACTGGAGAAACGTATAGTTCAGAAGGTATTTATTAGAGGTGCTGGACCTTTGGCGTTCAGAGAGAGCTTCAGTCTTATAACAGTGGTAGGAGAAGCTGAAAGCCCAGTGGTACTAGGTCCTTGGCACCACCATCGTGTATTTACAATGGAGTGTAAGCTTACCCTCTAGCAGCGTGCATCCCCCACTCTAGACCCGTTATCTTTCCCTCCAGCAGTGTGCGTCCCCTTTTCTAGACCCGTTATCTCTCCTTCCAAGCGTCCCCCACTCTAGACCCTGTATCTCTCCGTCTAATTCACCCCCCACTCTAGACCCAGTACTTCTCCCTCCGAGCGTCTCCGATTCTAGACCCGTAATCTCTGCCTCCAAGCGCCACCACATAAAAGTTGAGTTATTTAACATATTCTTGCTTTTGACATAGAACAATGCAGGTGGAAGGGGGATGAGAGTGACTCATACCTCTTATCCCCTCCACCCAACAGGAGCCGATGTCATGGCAGTTGATATTTTCCTGGATTATTTTCCGTGCGTTATTTATAGTAATAGCGGAGTGCTTTGCTTTTAATTATTCTTAGTGTACGTTTACTAAAAAGGCTCTTTCTACTTTTAGTAGAATAAAATAAGCTCGATGATTACAATCATCTAACTGCTGCATTTAAAAAAAATCCAGCTTGATAGTCAGTAGCATCCTCTTCTTGTTGAAACAGCCTTGGACATTTCTCTCAAGGTCCAGTTTGATATTCAGTAACATCCTCTTCTTGTTGAAAGCCGTCTTGGCCATTACTCTCCAGGTCCAGTTTGATAGTTAGTAGCATCTTCTTCTTGTTGAAAGCAGCCTTGGCCATAGTTTTATAGGTCCAATTTGTTAGTCAGTAACATCCTCTTATTGTTAAAAGCAGCCTTGGACATTACTCTCCAGGTCCAGTTTACTTGTCAGTAATATCCTCTTCTTGTTAAAAACAGCCTTGGACATTACTCTCCAGGTTTAGTTTGTAAGTCAGTAGCATCCTTTTCATGTTTATAGCGACCTTGGCTATTACTATATAGTTCCAGTTTTTAGTCAGTTACATCCTTTTCATGTTGAAAGTAGCTTTGTCCATTACTCTTCAGTTCCAGTTTATTAGTCAGTAAAATCCTTTACATTTTGAAAGCAGCCTTGGACATTATTCTCCAGGTTTAGCTTGTTAGTCATTAACTTCCTCTTCTTGTTGAAAGAAGCCCTAGCCATTTCTCTCTATTTCCAGTTTGCTAACTAGTTGTTGCAATCAACAATAGTCAAAGCTATATTTGAATAAATACACTAAGAAAGCTAACACTTCTCCGTCCATTATTTTTCAGCCTTTAGCCAGGATTTATTCAAGCCACGTTTTATCACTACCGACTGGCTATGCCTGTCTTAGTTTCATATGCCATATAATCTATCGTAATAATATCATCCCTTTAATCGAGGTGTAGACATATGGGTACTTTTTTTTTCTACATATATATATATACATATATATATATTTAAAAATACCAATGTTCGATGTAGCCGAATGGATACATATATAAAAAAATATTTTTTTTTGTAAGCTATAGGACTACATATATTTTAAAATAAATTTCAATACAAAAATTTCTTTGACTATATTTTGAACTGGAAAGTATTTTGAGTAGGACAACCACAACATCTAGTCTCCAGCCATCAATTTATTAAAGTTAAAGGGTAAATCCATAATTTCAATACTGAAACATTCTTGGCCATGCCACGAATTGAATCTGGGACCCTAAGCTCAGTAGCAGTCACGATACCGTATGAGTGCATGTATTAGACCAGAGAGTTAAAATTAAGTACTACTCTAAATATATATTTTTACATCACATCTTAAAGCCTATTTGGTTTTTGCGCTTTTGTACTATTTAAACTAGTGGGTTAGGTATGAGGAAGGTTGACATTAGAGGAAGTGTACACGTGTTTGAGTGGAAAACTGTTTAGGAAAAGCCACTCGACCAGTGAAAGAAAATAGTCCCTTTATTAGCATCGAACGTGGAGATAGCAAAATGAAGAACGAATACAATATTAACCCTCCCGCAACTTCTCCTACAAGATTTTTCCATTATTCTGCGTTACTGTGTGAAGGGAAGGGGGGGGGGGGTGAGAGCCATTGAACCGATTATACTATATGTACATGTTGCGTTGTTAGGTTTTATTTGTGGAAAACATGCAATTGTTTGTACTTGTGGTACTAAAAGTGGCCATGCTCTTCTAAAATCATGATTTTAAGAAAAATTCTAGTTAACAAACACCCAAAGGATATTGCTAATGTCTGGTTTAAGAAACAAGATGTTAAATATTTATCATGATTACTTTTAAAAACTACACAACCTCCCCGGCTAGATGGTAGCTGTACCATTGTTGTTACAAGTCTGGGTATAGTGCCAAGTTGGTGTTGGAAGATTTCCTATTACCCTACAGGCAACTCCGCTAACTAGTACGGGTCAAACATATGGATGTGGTATCGAAAGAAAAGTATCGATACTGTACTCATTAAAAGTATCGGAAGAAACATATAAATGTTGTACTAGTATCGAAATCAATGAATCGATAACAGTAAATATTGATATAATTTTTTTTTCCAAGTTCCTCTTTCGCTATCATACTTTTTGTTTTAAATTCTACAATTCACTTCTGGGATGTTCCCTTATTTAACTAAATTCGTTGTTTATATACTTTATGAACATAGTTAACTATTGACAAATAATAGAAGAATTGACGTCTTGCCCTTTTTATCTCATTAATAAACTTTTCTACTGCGTCTGCTTGGGGCACCATTCAGTTGATTGAGTGTATTGAGCTCTACAAAAGCTTATTTTGCTTACTTTATGATGACCGTGCTCATTGATAAAGGCAGGTGTATTAGACTTGCCACTATTTGCCCGGACAGGCAACATTCAGACTGTATTGATAAACAAAGATTAAATAACAGCTAAGAATCATGATTACCTAAAAGAGATTGAATTCTAGCGTTTCTTCTTGCTAGTCATGCAGGCAATGAGTGGGAATTGAGAAATAGTGTCATTTGTTTTTCTCCACAGTCCTCTCCGGTAAACAGTTCATCGCAGCGTGAGTGAAGATAACAATAAAATAGTTCCTTTCAATACCAAAGTGTGAGTACTAGCATTAGTAAATATACTAGTGTCGTAAGGAAAATAAACATATTAGTAAAGTATCGATACTCTTATCACATTCCACAAGAGGCTTCCTGCCCCTCCCGGTTGGGTGTATTCTCACCCGTTGATCTCGGAAAAGTGCCTGGTCGTGGTGGCCCCTGGTCAACGTCTAGAGGGCTTGTCCGATGAGCTGATAGATCTCTGTCTAGGTCATCTGAGTGAGAGTGAATGTGGCGGAGTGGGGGCAAGGATAATAGCTACAAATTAAGTGTTTGGTAGAGGTACCTTCCGGGAAAGCTTATCAGGCCACCTTTATTAGCTCCCTACTGGAAAACTTAGGTTGAAAGATCTTTTAGAATGATTCCTGAGGGCAGATACCTGAACTTCTCCAAGGGGTTAACGTCCCTAAGTGAGCGTTCAGAACTCACGCAAGGAAAACGCAATTCAAAGCAACGATAAAAGCTAACTAAGGTGGCTTTACAGTGAAGTGAATACCGAACTCTAATACGGATGGTTGTTTTCCACCTTTAAATGTCTTTCGATTTTAATAAGGTGTCAGACTAGCTACGTTGCAGTGTCCTTAATCTTGATCCGAGCTGCTGAGTAAATTAGAGTTAATGCTAGGGATCATTGCCACATCTAAGGCTGAGCTTCTGACCTCCTGTGGCGGAGTCGTCACACTCAGGGAGGAGCAAACTCTTCCCACCAAGGGTTGGGGAAAATCGGGTTTGGGGTGTTAGCGAGCCACCCAGTCACCACAGGTTCACGGCTCAGCAAGGGTCCGCGATGCAACAAAATGCCTACTATGTGTGACTTCGAACGCGATTACGTTTTTAGGTACAGCTCTCAGAGAGGTTGGAAAGAGGGGGGAATAAGAGTCCAACTGGAATTAACTTGAACCATCGTCCTGTCGTCTCCAAAAGTACCAGAATGTCTTTGGAGGCAGTGTGGAGTGCGCGGAACAGCCGCGTCTTCTATTTACACTTTGGTGGGTGTGACCTTCCTGTTCACCTCTTGGCTCATTTAGGTTTTGATGCGAAGTAGGGTGGTGATCGTATTCACTGTGAGATAAGTCAACTAGGCCAGAGGGTGAGTGATGTAATTCGTACAGTTTTGTTTTAACTGCATTACAATATATTAGCGTAGTTAGTGTATATGAGACAAATAGAGTAACACAAATATAGATTAAACAAAATAAAATCCCTCATGAAAAGAGAATTTATTTTTCTTAAATATTACTTGTATCAATATATTAAGTATATTTTACGAGCTAATATTTTATAAATAGAAGTATTGGAAAATATTAAAATGATTATCTATGGGAAGTTATTATAGAAAATAGACACTTTAGAGCAAGGAAATTCAACTAGTTATCGAAGCAAGCCACTTCAAAAATCATAATATTTGGTTGGTCACACATTTATTTCAATGTGGCAGTAATTTAGAACATTATTGGATTAAACTTTTCTAGTTTAAAAAGGGGAGGTGAGAATGAAACTTGATTTGAAATTATATACAACATTTATATATTTCAGTGAGTTTTAAAAAATGCAGCAGTTAGACGATTGTAATCATCGAGCTTTTTTTATTACTACTGAAATTAGAAAGAGCCATTCTAGTAAACTTACACTAAAACTAATTAAAAGAATAGCACGCCACTATTATTATAAATAAAGCACGAACAATAAGCCAGGAAAATATCAACTGCCGTGACATCTGCTGCTGTTGGGTGGAGGGGATAAGAGGTGTGAGTCACTCTCAGCCCCCTTCCACCAGCGTTAAGTAGCTCAGATGTTATGTGTTGTGGGTCTAGAGTGAGAGATTCACGCTGCTAGAGGGAGAGATACCGGGTCTAGAATGGTGGACGCGTGGAGGGAGAGATACCGGGTCTAGAGTGAGAGATGCACGCTGCTAGAGGGTAAGCTCACACTCCCTTTTAAATACATGATGGTGGTGCCAAGGACTTAGTAACACTGGGCTTACAGCTTCTCCTACCACTGATAAAAGACTGAAGCTCTCTCTGGCCGTTCAAGGTCCGGCACCTCTAAATACCGTATGAACTATACGACGTTTCTCAAGTGATACCATAGTCAGCCTTTCAATACGCAGATCTTAGAAAGCAGCCAATTTAATAGCCCTGGCTTAAGAGTGTTGATAAATTTGAAATAATTACAACTAAACAATAGCGCTGTGATCTGTGCCAAGTTTTGTACATTTCACGTCACAGCTTATAGATTTTTTAAGCCAAACCTCTAATGAGACTTTTTGCCTAGTTTGTATAAATACATTTTATACTATTATGTTTATTTAAAATCAAGTATCACAAGTAATGCCTTATTGAAATAAAAAATATTATGAATATGCGTGTGAAAATGTTAGGAATTTATCAATTTTTATTTTGAATTTTCCTTTTCATTCTTTAGTTATAGGGCAATTTTATTTCATATTGTTTGCTCCATCATTGAGACTTATTTCAAAATGCTCACACTACAGGTTTTTACTCTCATTAAAGCTAAGTTAAAGAACGAAACAACTAACATTTTTCTTCATTTTAAAAAACCAATCATCTCCTACACGACTTATGAATATTTTTTAAACAAATGGAGGGATACCATATGAATCTCATAAAAGTATTATTTTTTTTTGTGGACTTCCTGGTTGATTTAATGCCATACCCTTGAGTAAATTATTAAGTTTGATTTGTTTTCATTTAAATGAATTCTAATCAAATAATCTTAAGACAATCATAATTTATTTCGTATCTCAATTCAAATTCTGGCTGGTGTAGCAAATGTTGGATTTGTAATGATAAATATTAACATTCTAGAGGGACTGATGACAAATAATTCACCATTCCAACAGTAAAACTGTATACCAACCTTTTTGTGTATGGTATGTGCTAATACTACCAATGTGTGGTTAATTTTGTGCAAGGTCTAAAATATACGGGTCTGTCTACTCTTTAGTTCCAGTGATACGTTGAAGCCAAAAACCGCTAATATATCTTCCTATTATAAGCATAGGCGCAATTCAAATATGTTAGAGAAGTTTGAACCATTAACTTTTCATTTTATGACTCTAGATAATATGGTGAGTAAAGGAAATAATATGAAAATAAGTTTAGTAGTAAAATATATATCAACTGTAATAATTGATTGTTCCTGATTTTTAATATTTATAAATTTGTTTGGTTCTGTAATAAATATATTAGTTTTATAAAATTTATCTCTTAACATTTTATGTGGGGGAAATTTAAATAACATATTACCAATCCGAAGTTTTCATAAACTCAATATCTTATTAATAGGAAAATTACACCTGGACAAGGGAATCAAATTCGGGACCTTTGGCTAGTTACGCCAATACTCTAATCACTGCGCCATCCAGAAATCGTCCGGTGCCCAGGGTCATTCTTCCTTGATGTTTTAAGACACAGTCCAGTATGGACATGCAGAAATCACCAGCTATAAATATGTACTTAATTAAGATCAGAAGGTGCTAGATAAAGTAGCCATCATTGACTTGCTAGTTGGCTTTATGCTGTAAAATATACAATAATAACTGTATCGGTTCACATATAAAGATGGATTAAATATCATAGCTAAGTTATTTGTTATTAAGAATGTAGATATATATTCTGTGATTAGAGCATTGGCATACTAAGCTAAATATCCTGGGTTCGATTCCCGTGTCCAGGTATCATTTTTCAATCTTTATGACAATTATATTTAGGTGCGGTTGCAACCGTAACTATCTAATAAAGAGCTTTAGTAATTAATCCATCTAAATAACACAAAATGTTTCATCTGTATGGACAAATTTTATGTATTAATAATTTTAAGTCTAATAAGGCACATTGATACTTTAATTGTTTTATTAACTTTGCCCCTTTATGTTTCCAACATTTACCTCCCCCGATAGCCCATTTAGAGCACCCTTCTTCTTTGAATGTCCTCTTAGCCTGTGTTCAAGCATGTTTACAACTACCTCTAACATTAATATGTTTAGAGCACCCTTTTCTTTTTGTTTTCCTAGTCTGGATTCCTCCGTGTATAATAAACCTACCTGCCAACTTGGTCAAGTTACCACACCTTGTTTCTTTACCTTTATTCTTAAACTCGGCTCCTTTATGTTTAATACATTTATAGCTTCTGTCCAGCCTCAATACCTCCGTTTGTACATAATCTATAACCCCGTAAAACATACTTAAGACCACCCCTCTTATTTACACATCTATCTAGGCTGAGACTCTCCTTGTTTAGTAAAATTTCCTCTACTCTGAGCACATCAAGAACAAACTTCTTCATTTATTCTTTGTCTCTCCATGTTTAATACATTCACCTACTCCCAGCCACCATTTAGAGCACCCTTCTTCATTACATGTGACTTTTGACATTGTTCTACCATGTTTAATACATTTACCTCCCCTCTGAGCCCATCTATTGCAACATTCTTCATTACATTTTTTCCTAGACTTTGTTCCTCCATGTTTCACACACCTACCTCCTTTCATTGCCCATTTAAAGCACCCTTCTTCTTTACATGTATCTTTTAATATTTTTCCTCCATGTTTACTACATTTACCTCCACTCCTAGCCCATCTAGAGCAACCTTCTTTATTACATTTTTTCTTAGCTTGTGTTCCTCCGTGTTTCATGCATCTACCACCTTTTATTGCCCATTTAGAGCACCCTTCTTCATTACATTTCTTCCTAGATATTGTACCTCCATGTCTTAAACATTTACCTCCACCCAAAGGATATTTAGAGCAGCCTTCTGCTTTACAAGTCTTCCTAATCCTAGTTCCTCCATGTTTAGTACATTTACCTCCTCCCCGGGGAAGTCTAGAACACTCTACTTCGTTACAAGTCTTCCTAATTCCTCCATGTTTAGTACATTTCCCTCCTCCCAGGGGAAGACTCGAACACTCTTTTTCTTTACAAGTCTTCCTTGTTCCTCCATGTTTAGTACACTTACCTCCCCCCCGAGCAAGAGTGGAGCACCCTTTTTCATTACACTTTTTTTTTTTAGTTATAATCCCTCCATATCTAAAACATTTTCCTTCCCCCAAAGTCAATTTTGAGCACCATTCTTCTTTACATTTCTTCCTAGATTTGGTCTTTTCTTTTTCAATAATTTTACCTTCCACTTTAGACTTAACCGGTGGACTAAAATAATTTAATTTTCCATTGCGTTTCTGAAAGATAGAGAATTATTACAATAAATTTAATAGTGATCTATTAAATGTATTTACAGTAGAAAGAATATAATAAAAATAATCTTTGTTCTAGCTGTCCTAATTTGATATATAACATCTCACCTTGTCAACTTCGCATACGATCACCGTGGAAGCATTTAGAGTTATCTTTGGGTCTTCGTAGATTGACAACTATTGGTTAGATTATTTTAAAATCTAAGATTTGATCACAAACTTATAGAAAGATAATAAATGCCACAACCATACATCATAGCATATATATTGCGATTAAATAATTTTGTTAAAAACCATCCCAACAACCAGAAACCAGAGACACTCAAAAAATCTCATACCTTTAAAATATATTGAATAAACTTCCGATGAACATGAAAGAATATTTTTTGTCAACATTTATTAGAAATCTCGATGTCAGTATTTATGAATACCACTCAGAGCTTTCAGTAGATCTTATTGTTTTCAAATGCATTCAAAAGTAAGTACCTGTGTGTGATTTCCGGTTGTTAGAAAGCTGTCTGATATGCGTTCTAGCTTCACACAGCAGGGTTTGAAGTCGTCCATTTCGGATTTAATATGTTTAACCACATCTTCTTGTGTGTTTGTGTCAATCTGGTATCCAAAAAATATTATAATCAAATTTTAAAATATATCAAAATTGTAACTTAATGTTTTATCCTTTCTCTTCCACTGACATTGGATTTAGGGGAGATGGGAAAGCAATAGTTAAACCATTCTTTTTTAAATGCTATGGTAGGATTTTTATTTTATTACTAAATAATTTCTGACACAAAATAATTTCATAAGACGAAAAAATGAATTTAAAATATATATGTGACTATTACTGTAATTATTAACATTTAATATAATAAATAATATTGCTATTTAGTCCATCATAAATTCACAGATACAAAAGAAAAGGTTTTTTTTCTATGTTTCAACTTTGGTGTGAACTTTTTTCTTTTTTTTAAAAAAATAATTTTTTTATCAATACATTAATATAATGAATTGATAACTACTGTTAATATTAGTTTATTAAATCGAAATCCTTTAATCTAGATGTGTTTTTTTTAGCTAAACATTCTACCTCGTTCAAAATTTTTAGTCTGATTTTCTTATAAATTACTTATCTAGACGGTAAATTTTCCTAATAGAATCCTACTAAGAGCATTTAAAAATATTATTAATAAGAATATCAAGTTGTAATTCCAAAAATTGTTCATTCCCTATCGATTAGTACTTTTGTATTTAAGAATCAGATAATTAAAATCATCAAACAGATGAAGTTGGATGAGTGAAACATATACTTTTTGAGAGGAACAGTCAAATATTTAGACACTACAAAAATTTATTAATCTTTTACTTGACAAAATTATTAACAATATTGTCCTTGACATCTTATTTACATACTAATCGTTTTATTTAACACAATTTACAATTAAATTCATTAATTCGTCTATTTATTATATTTTTAAGTGTGTGAAGCAAATTTTTTTTCTTTGATGTTCATACATTTTATAAAACTTAATATTAAGATTTCTGAAAGTTAAATTGTACCTTTTTGTAGAAATGAGCTTGCTAGCTATTATTAATTAAAACCATATATTATATATTTATGGAAATGTAATAACAACTTATTACCTTTATATTTTCTAAAATTGTTAGAAATCCATCCGTTAGGTGTTCTAGCTTCACAGAGCAAGATGTGTAATTGTCTGGTTCGGATTTAATATCAATGTCAATATCTTCTTGTATGTCTATGTCAACCTAGGAATTAAAACAGCTACCAATTCAAAATATATGTGAAATAACATATACCTAGGACTGTAAGTACCTAATAAAACATTGCAGAAATATGAAAATGTGTATAGAAAACTGATAGACGATGAATTTAGCGTAAATCCAACATTAAAGCAGAATAGAATTATTATAGTTGTATTGAATTGAACCAATTACAGTACAATTTTAAAAGTAAGTTTACAGCAATAAAATACATACAAATCAAACACGTTAAAAATAAAAACAATATGGTGCATAGAGGCGGATAAATATTGAAATTCCTTGTTTATAAGAGTAATAAGCCTACTTGACTCACTTGTGATAAGACAACATTACCTCGTGTAATTGTAAACTTTGGCTTCATTGTTTTTTGGGTAATCACAATAAATGAATTTTTAATACATATACAATAATTTTATTCCTAAAACAAGTTCCAACATTATAATCTTAGAGGCAAAGTTTTGTACTTTGTCTTGGATGAATTTTGAACTCATAAATATAGTTCCTAAGACTATTTCAATATATTATAAACTTCAGATGTATAGTATTGTACTTATCTTTAGATGAAATACTGTGAAAGGTCTAGTCATAGAACCTTTCAATACAGTATATTTGAATAAAATAAAATAATAAAATTGTGACCTTTTTAACAAATAAGCTTTTAAGTTGAGCCAAGTTGTGCGAACACTAGCATATTGTTTGATTAGTTCTAAGCCCTGTGTACCTAATAAAATGAAACCTATAATACATAGGAGATAGCTTTTAAACTATCCTGCACTAATTACGACACATATATTTTAGTAAGTAATTATGATTTGTCTATTTGTTTAATCACAGTCTAACTAAACCTAAACTACCTAGCATTCTATATTATAAAATTCAC
>CABFOV010010020.1:0-17460 GCA_902141375.1 Timema poppense
TTTTTTTTGCGGAACCCCATTTTGATAATAACAAAAGTGTGATTGTACCTTGTAGTATAATTTGAATATTTTTCATGTTTGACATGAAAAGAAAGAATATTTATAAATAAAAATAATTATTATAAGTATTATAAAACATTTATTGTACCAAAAATCAAAAATACAATGTAACTATTTAATGTGAAGAATTACATTTTTTCACATATTTACTTATAATGTCACTAAAATTAGGTTTAATGTCTGACAATTGAACGCGAAAATCTGGAGCTGCGTCCGGTCTGTTTCTGTACTTGTTTTTGGTGTATGCGTAATCTGAAAAACAAGTCTCGCATCGGTAAGTCGTCACAAACGGAAGCAGAACCATAATAGCCTTCTCAACGAATGTAGGATATTAATCTTTAAGTCCAATCCAAAAGTAATTCAAATTAGAATCTTCTGATTCGAATTTTTGTTTTAGAAGGGATTAACACTTAATTTCGATCAAATTCTCATACTCTGACACAGTTAGCATCTATGGTTTGGTATGATTTGCGAATGGATTCTGTACCCAGTCAATGTCCTGTAACTCCTCCGGGAAATATTCTTTCAAGGATTTTTATAAGGTTAATCAAATGTCCATGTATGCTTTTTTCCACATCTGAGGTTATTTTCAACTCATTTTATTCCAGAAAGCCATTTAAAAGAGAAAACTTTCGTAACTTTTTTGTTAAACACATTCGATCCAGAAGCCAAGTTGGTTTTTAAGTGAAGATATTTTATTCTCATCGTGCAATAGTTCAAGCGTACTAACGGATGCAGAAATAAGTTGTTCAGCGAAAAATATCTTAAGCTCGTTGCGCAATTAAAATTACCTGGATAAAACTTTCCCCCTCGAAAGCCATCTCACTTCCATGTGTAGAAGAAATGATTGATGCTGACTTCCTACATCTTCACACACTTTTTAAAAAGCGTTGATTGGAGTGGGCGTGATTTAACGTAATTGACAATTTGTACGGCTGGATCGAGAACTTTCTTTAAGTCGGATGGCATTTTCTTTGCAACAAGGACATGGCAATGTAAAACGCAGTGACTGCTACTACATTTAGCTGCAACATTCTTTTTTATTGTTACAGTTCCTTTTATTTTGCCGGTCATAACTGCAGCTCCATCGCTGCACACGTCAATATATTTTTTACAACCAATATGCTGGTGTTTACTGATGTAACTATCAATGTCTGTAAAAATTTCTTCTTCAGTTGTGTTGGTCTCTAAAGGTGCACAGAGTAACCAATATTCTTCAATATATCCTCTGAAGGGGTATCTCACGAAAACAAGCAGTTTTAATAACCTGGCGACATCTGTACTTTCATCAAGTTGTATTACAAACATCCCACTGTCTTTCAATCTACAAATTAATTCATCTTCAATATTGTCTGAAATCTTATGGACTAGATCAGATATGATGTTGTTGACACACTGGACTGCTGCAACTTTATTCGCTGCGTCTTCTCCAAGTACGCAGCTGACGATTTCTGTCATAAATGGTTTTGTTAAATTTTTTATAATCGTGTGTGGTTTTCCAGCACGAGCAATTCTGTAACTTAGCAGGAATGATGCGTCTGTTGCGTTTTCATTATAGGTTTTTACATATCTGTGTAAAGCAGCCACACCAGTTTTATTTACTTCTTTGTGTCTTTCAAAAAAACTTAAGCTTTTATCCTTCAGTTGCTGGTGGTTGGTTTCAAGGTGTCGTTTAAGATTTGCAGGTGCCAAAGAGCTATTAAACAGAATTTTGTTGCAAATAACGCATTGTCCATCCGGATTTTCAGCAATTCCTACAAGAATAAATCCGAATGACAAGTAGGATTCGTCATATTTTTTCTTTTTTGAAGCAGTTCTCTCCCGAGGTTCAGCCCTTTTGTTGGTTGGTGTACTTTGTCGGTTTTACCCAGGACAAGAGTCTTTCGTATTTACTGTACCCTGAAATAAATTAACAAACATTAATAATAACCAACAACAACAATAATACCCATTATTAATAAACAACCAAGACATTAAATTAAATAAAACATTAATAAACAAAAATTAAGAAATGAATGCATGTAAGGTGATTAAGCCAACGAGTTATTGGCCAGATTGTATTAACAAATTGACTTTGATAATAATAAATATAACTTTCTTACAGAAAAACCAGCAACAGCTTTTTCTGAAATATTTTCACTAGACTCTCCTGTGAACATGATACAACACTTTTCCCACTTGCGAGGCCCCGTTTTGAGTCAATTATCCATTATCATATACTGAAATAACAAATAGAAAAAATACTCACAAGTGGGTCAAAATTTTAGTATAATTGCATTTTACATATTTAGGTAGAAATAAAAATAACTTTGATCACATTAATAATTAGTTAGAACGAAAAATAAAACTATATAAAAGGAACATTATTGTAGCCACCTATAATTTTTAAAACCTACTATTCATTTCACAGAAGTAAAGAGGTCGGTTCGTTACAGCTCTACTACGAACAATCAAAAACCTACCTGTGGACATTGAAAATTCCAGATTAAAACAATAGGAATAACTATCAATGCAATCTCTTCTCTTTACACCAAATACGTAAGTAAAGTTGACTTCGTAAACACGTAGTCTTGTCGCGATAACTGACTCGACTGGTGTGGGGCCGAAACGTCCACGCATGCGCTGTCTCAACAGGCGCGGCGCCCCTAGCACCCCACTCTGCCTCTGCTGTTTTATACTATATATACCTACAGCGGCGTGAAGGCGTGGCACGGGTATATTATGAATGTTTTCTACGAACGTTTTAGTTTATTCTCGGACGGAACTCGGAACCCCTTTGACCCCCAGGGTTCCGTGGAACACCTTTTGGGAAACGCTGGTCTAGAGATCACTGGTTGTCACACACTCTCCCACCGTAGATAGACGCAGGCTTCAAGTCATTTACATCCTTTGAAATTGATTTTTTCCCTCTTTAAAATTTATCTTTAAATTAAGTGCAAGATTCAATTTTTACAGGCTTTATCTTAAATATGTCTTCCCTTTATTGGCAAAAGGACCAACATAAAAAAAGGCACTAACCATGTCTATGTAGGGTACTTTTAATTATGCTATTATATATTTTTATCTGTTAGTATAAAAACCCTCTTAAATTTCCCAATGATTTGTTTTATTAAAGTGTATTAGTGTTAATGACTTCATATAAAGCGTTTTCTTAGTTGTAGGTGTATTGTGTTTGATTTATTATCCTGGAATAAACTACCTATTTCAATTTTCTTCATATTAATACCTATCTATCTTTATTTCTATCTATCTTTTTAATCTGTGATCCTTACTTGTTTACTCATGGGTTTCGGAGTTAAATCCCAAACCTATAGAATGCCACTACTAAATATATCGTTAAAATTATAGCAAAATGTTGTTGATCAGCTGTTTTAAAATAAAAGTGGGTGTGTGAAAGAAAAATGTTTGTTTAAGCCCCCTTTTGTAATTCAAATATTGATCGATGACACATTTATTGAAGTTGTGATGTTCAAAAGGCATCTAACCCTAATTAAATGACTTCATTTCATTAATATCATGTGAAATAACACAGCTATGTTCTCGTGTTTCACCTGTCATTTAACATTTTTTTTAATACTGGGGTTAAAATTTAATACAAAAATGAAAATAACTTTAAAATAATTCGATAAATTGTGCACAAATTTGAGTCGCTTATAACGTTTGTCTATTGTAAAAAGGTGAGAATTATTTGTTGGTAAACTATTGATTCAAAATCACATTTGTCAATTTGACTTCTTACATGACATTCAGCATGATATTTTCATGTTAAAAACTTTTTGTTTTGTAAGTTCCTTGATTAAACCCCCTACATTTATGTTCGCATGTTAAAAAGCCCTTTTAAATTATATGCTACTTAATGCAAATTCCTCTCGCCCTAAATCATTCCTGTATCATGAGGCCTTTCTACACAATTATGATGCACTCTATAAGAATTTTAGTATTTGTATATATCAGTCTATAGTTATGTATACATTGATTGAAACTTAAACTACACAAGATTTGAAACACATATGTTAGGCCTCTATCTTAAATTCAAAACAAATGAAGTAGATAAGCTACTGATTTTTAACAGTTTTTTTAACCTTGCTTTAACTTAAACAGAAGAAAAAGACAGTAACCTGCTTCGGTAGCCGCATGGTCTAAGGTGCTACTCTCACAGTAGACTAGACTGCTGATGACAGGAAAATCAAGGTTTGAATCTCGGTCGGGTGTACTGAGTTTTTTCTCCAAAATGTTTTTTCACTGTTTATCCACACTAATGCTGGTACACTTCCTCTAAATATAACCCTCTTAATCCCTGAAACCATTAGGGTAATTAGTACATAAACATATAACCTCAACGTGGTCCTAAAAATAGAAAGAAAATAATTTAGCGAAATATACAGTAAATAACAGGAGTCTAACTATTATAAAGTGTATTAGTTAAACAGTGTGTCAAAAATATTTTTATTCTTAACACAACACTATAATGGACCAGAAAGAGATAGGGGCTGTATCCGAATAGTCAAGTACACTTGACTTGATGCAGTCTTGATAATTTTACATTTTTTGCGATTTTCATAGTGAAGACTGCATCAAACTATTCGAACAGCAACACACTTGGACCCACAGTGCTGCTTCCTACCGAATAATTTGTGTAAGTCGGTGCTCAACAGGCCAAACAATAATACTAAAACAATTGCCAGTCAAACACCGCACCAATGCCACATGGCTCGTAGCCTTCGTATCCATGGCTACCAACGCCACGAGAAGACTGCATTGGTCTAGTCCGCGACTATTCGGACAGATCTACACTTGGTCACGTGATTGCCAATGCAAGCTATCAACGCGACGTCGCATAAGTAGACTATTCGGATACAGCCAGGGTGTAATGAGCGATACTAGATAGAACTAGCTCAAGATAGGGATAGGGTGTCATGAGGGGGACTGGATAGAGCTAGCTCAAGATAGAGATAGGTGGTGTACTTTTGTAAGTGTGGTAATGAACTTTCAATTTCCTAATGCCATAGAGTATATGTAAGTAACACAACTTTCCATAAATTGATTCATTCCATAATTAAGATAAATCTTTTTAGCACTGCATAAAGCCTAACCTTATATGCATCAACAAGTAAAATACTAGGTTAAGCTAAAACAATAATATTTAGCACCGCGTCTTAATACTCGTTTGGGTTATACGCTCTAAGCTAAAACAGAAAATATTGTTAAACTAAACGTTTCATATAGGAATGAAACAAGGTAAAGCTAATAAAATACGAATCAAATCAAATAAAGAGGGCATAATGGCACAAAAGGTATTTTAGTGTGACATTAGTTAATTACTGACGATAAAGAAATAATTAGTCTTTGTATAGACATGTTCTGAATCTTAATGTGTCGGTCGCTAGGCCTATTAATAATGATTTTTGGTAGTGTTATTAGTGTTATTTTACAAAGAAAACATGCTACCAAACTCACATCCAATGAATGTACAGTAGCCCCATGGCTTCTTTGGTGCTGACTGACAGCTTTAAAAAGTTACCAGACCAAATTACGTATCCTTACGCGGAATAAAATGATCTGCAAAAACATGTGTTTAGCAGCTGTCACTTCTGACATTCAAAATTTAGGTATATACCTACATTTTGACTGTCAAAAGTCAGCTGTGAGTTGTCATTCAGCACCAAAGAAGCCATTGGGCTACTGTATACTATACACATTATTCAATCAGAGAATCAGAACTTTTCAATAAAACACCAAATACCTAAACCTACCAAAGTTTGTCACATAAGTACGACCATTAAAATATTTCTTAATATTTTCAGAAATTATTAAAATATTTTAAGTGGCTACTTTCAGAAAACTCTAATCATAGTTGAAACATGATTGATTGAAGCAAATTATCCACAAGCTGAAAAGAGTGTGGAGTTGCAAGCAGCATGTTTGTTCCAGTGCACATGAATTATATTTTAACTTTTTTCCATACCATACTCTATTGGAAGTCTTCTAACAAGGACTGCTTAGTTTCTACCTTCACATATTGTGTATATTTAATATTTTTTACTGAAATCTGCTAAAAGATGTGTGTTCCAACCACATTACTTATATATTCTAGGCCCTATATTTTTTAATTACTTATCACCATGTCTTACTACTCATTCTAGTAGCTTATACACTTATGTTCTAATTATGCGAATGTGATGTGGAAAAGGTTGAATTTAGCGGAAGTGTACCCACATTTGTATGGTGGAAAAGTGGAAAACCAACCTTATTACACCCAATTGGAATTCAAACTCGGCTCTCCTCGTTGTCGACAGTCTATTATATTGCAAGAGTGACACCTTAGACCATGCAGCCACTGAAGCGAGTTGGTGGCTGTAATCCCTTTGAAATCCACTGCCCTTGAAAAACAGACTTTTAAGTAGTTTACGGAGGTGCAGGAAGTGTGGCCATTCATGTTGTCTTGTTGAATCTAGGCTACATTTTGTGTACTTGTGATACAAATTTCAACTGATTTTTGCATGTTCTTAACATAATGTTCACTATTAATACTGTCTTTTTAGATAGTGATGATTCTCGTTCACGAAATTGCACACCAGACTCCAACTTTTCAGGTGTGAAAAGGAATTATGTAAATCCCATGAGATTTTTAAATTGATCATATTTTAAAATTCTGTGAATTAATGCAGCCATCCAAATGAAAAGCAGTGTCATCTGTCCAGAACCAGTCATCAAATTCCTAACCATCCAGAATCGCATATTCCACAAACCACTGGTAATAACAAAGAAGACTACCGCGATCTTTCTTAACTTTCCTGCCTTTATTTTATGTTGAAACATTGTCAACATTTTCCTCATCGCCTACAGATGCACCACTCCGAGGAGAAATATTTTTATATACTTCTTAGGATTATTGTTTATTGAAGAACTAATACTTTGAATAAAACAGGACACTAGTTTTATAAACATGAAAAATATAGCTATTTGGTACCTGTTAAAATACACTTGTCAGATAATGATGGTAAAATAAATATTCAGAGAATTTTTATTTTGTTTTTTATTTAAGGCATCTTATTCTACATTTGGAACAACAAATTCTGGCTTAAAAATTGTTTTATTAAGAGACAGGTCAGTCAGGTGCAGCAGACACACTATATGTGTTTGTATATTATTAAACCACAATGTTACATTCATGTTATAGACCAGACTGGTCCAACGTTTTTCACCCCAAGTCTGCCAAATTTGATCATCAGTTTGCACCGCAGCCGAATATATGTATTTAGCAGTCTTTTCAACTTAATATAGACCTACAAACAACACTTTATAAACCATTATTTTCAATACTTGTTTATAAATTGTATTTTTTGTTAATAGAATCTTTCACATTTTACTGCCAATAAAAGTTCAATAATCCCTCAAAAATGTATTATGAAATATTCATGCACACACACTTTCACAAGACAGCTTAGTAATATGCATATTTTTACTAATCAAATAAATGAATAGTAAAATGCAATCATGACCTTTTTAAATAGATTAATATTTTTATTCGAACCATTAAATATTCCGCATCTGCTTCCAGGGGTTTCCTTTTAATTTTCCTACAGGATACTGAAGGCCACATTTTCACTGAGCGCACACAGCATTTGGCCCGCAGGCCACCATTTGGACCACGTTGTAGACGGTTAAATCACAAAGCTATAGATATCAAACTAAGGTTTGTGATAGCCTACACAAAATGAATCGTGTATGCTTTCAAAATGTTAACATATAGCCTACTGGAATAAATAAACGACGTGACATTATTCAAGAAGAATTGGGGTATTTTGAATTGGATGAATCGGAAGTCAAATATAAACTGGATGACCATAAAGAGATGTGAACTAATTGCTTTGGTTCTTCCATTTCAAGGGTACCTTACTTAGAAAAACCGTTAGAAAAATGAACAGTTGAAACACCATAATTTAATTTCAAATTAAATAGTACGGTGTACCAGACACACTTTATCACTTCTTTACCTAAATATGTTGATATTTACTTTAAACTTATAAGATATAGTAAAACAAAATAATATACATTGTTGTACAAACATAATGGAATACATTTAAACATAGAGCTTAAACTAATATATATATAACCCAACAGACATTCATTGAGGTAAAAAGAATATTGATCCATCAAAGAGCATAATAATCTAATCGCATTTCCCAGACCTTCATTTAAAAGATATATTTGAATATAGCTCAGAAACTATTGTTTTTATAAAAATGTGTTTCAAATAAAAGTTTTTTATTTTTGATAGTCCTATAACGTTGCAGTGATAAGCTATTTTGTATCTCAAAGATTTGCAGAGATATGATCAAAATCGGAGCTATCCACTTATGTAAAGTAACCTTTGAGTCATTCGCAGAAAAATGACCCCCATCATTTTGTTTGTTGTACTAAACAGGGCTTGGATAAAAGTTTTATTCAAAATTGTTTGTGCCAATTTTTAGAAAAGCTATTTTCCTCTTTAAGCATGTGTAAGCTAGCTTTAATTTTGGATTGGATATCTAATTCCAATCATCTCTCTGGGAAACCCTATGGAAACCCTAGATAGCAAGTCTTAGCCCAATCAGTAGAATAGTTTCGGTTCTGGGCAAAGGTACAATCACATGGTATCGCGAAAACAACTTTTTTTGGGTTAAATTGTTCATGAAACGTCAATATCCATCAAAATCTCGATTTGTTTTAATGATCACAATACTTACTCTCACCGAGGACCTAAAGAAGATTTAAAAGAATACTAAAAAGATGCATGCATTATCATGAGAAACTCTTCTTTTGTAATACAAGATGAACTTTAATTGTTTCATTGAGTTAACTCTCTGAAAACAACTGTTCATCCAGTTACCAAGTGTAACTTACTCCAATTTTCATAAAAAGAAACTTATTTGATGGATAGAAAGTTATGACACCTATTAGATCTTCTCTCATGTATTCATATGTCAAGTCATGTGATCTGCAGCTGTCACTTTTCATAGAAAATATCAATAGCCATAAAATGATTCTAATAATCAAATAAAATTGTATCATTGTTGATGGCAAAAAAAAGTTTATTTATATTATAAGAACTCGCCCGATTGCAGTGTTGTCTAAATAACAGTTTAGAAAACTGCATTTTGATGCCTTTGTTGGGTCAAGAGTAATCTTTTATCTAATTTCCTGATTAATTTTTAGTTATAGTTTTTGTTAATTTGGTTCTTCAAATAATTATATAGTAATTCCCCTTTCGTCCCATGTATTCTATATTCTAAATTTAACCTTATTGCACAGTTAATAATTAATTGATTAATGTAGCTTCATCTCTGGCCTGTATTTCAAACGATTATAAGTAAATGGCCTTGCACATTAAATAAAATATTTTGAATTTAAATTTTGTTTTATTTAATTTTCAGCCAATTTAAATAACTATTGTAACAACCATGCTGTCACCATTGATGGTTCAGCCAATTACAGATTTATTGTAAACTCAAAACTAAACAAGGAACTTATTTTTATCTAATTTGCTACTTTTAAAAACTTTTCAAATTATATATTTGTCTAAATATAGAATACGACAAATAACATTTCAAAATCACGATGGAACATTATTCATATAATATATTTAGTTTCAAGCCATTACTGTATGCCTAGCTGTAGATACTATTGAATGCTTAGAAAGTTATCCTCGTTTCTAAAGCATGGTTTTATTCTAGGGATTGTCTGAAATAATTTATTTTGAGTGTATTACCCTAAGTTGGAGCTGGTTTGTTTTTATGACAGACTGCGCGGAGATGAACATAATGCGCAAGTTCCGTGGGGGGACTGTGTCAGCAGCGTCTCAGGACGAAGCCAACTCGAACCCCCAACACACGGCGCTGGGTCTGATGCACCTTAAAAAGCTGTTCTCAGAGTATACTCATCCTCCCCACCCCCTCAGTGACAAGGAGAAGGACGATAAGCTGTACAACATGCTGCCTCTGTTCTGCAAGGTGAGCTACCTCACATTAAGTATGTTATAATGTCATTACCTTGCATACATTAGATTATACCTTACATACATTATATAGTAATGTCATTACTTTGCATATGTTTTATTGTATCATTAGTACCTTACAAAATTATGTAATATCATTTACTCACATAAATTATATTACATCATCAGTACTTCACATACATTTTTTAATATCAGTAGTAGGCCTACCGTACATAAATTATATAATATTGTTTCCTTACATTATATTACATCAGCCTTATTTCATATACATTTCTTATATCATCAGTACATTGCATAGCCAAATTATATTATTACATCATTATCATGTAAATTATATTATAAGATAATTACCTTAAGTAATAATGTCATTATCTTGCATAGATATAAACATTACACTACATGAAACATATTTTGTAATTATCATACTTAAAATATATTACATTATTATCATGCATAAAATATTATACAATGGGACTAAATACAGTACATAAATTATATCTTGTTTGTAAAAGTATAGAGGGACACAGGATTAACCAACATAATTCCAGAAAAAAAATGGATCAAAAGAGAAAGCAAATATTCTACTAAATTGTTTGACCTAAAACATGGCGTATTTTTGATCAAAGATGGCTGAAAGAAAATGTATTACTTATTAATCTATTTTTGAAGTATTGACAAATTTGTGACCATCCTCCTAAATCATAATCAACACTCATCTTGTTAGTCCATGGAGATGAAATCACAGGCCTGAAATGTCCTAATGTTAGATAAAATATGATAGACCAGGGGTTCCCAAATTGTGTGTCGTGACACCCTGGGGTGCCACTCGTATTGTTCCAGGGTGTTGTGGCTTTAAGTAAAACTAAAACTTAAAATGTATGGTGAAATGCAACATACACATTTTCAATACATGTACTTGTTCATATTTTAAAGACTAGACAAAGTCATACAAAAACAACAACATATAATTGTTTCTTGTGAAAGCATTCGCATCATATGAGTTCCAGATTCTAATGATTCTTGAAAACTTGTCATTACATCATGCACAACTTTGTCCCTTACAGTCTGAAACTGTACTGAGCCAAGATTAAGCATTAAATAAATATTGGGTACAGGGAAAATGAAAAATCTGACATGTGAAGGGCAGCATGGTCTCAAAAAGTTTGGGAACCCTGGTGATAGACAGTAAAACCAACTAAGAATGAATAACTGCTCATTTCTATTACAATAGTTGTCATTCTCACAGACAGGAAATACATTTACAAACCAAACATACAGGGATGGGATCCTCACATCCTTAAGGATATTCAAGATCCAAAATAAATAAATAAATTGGTTTTTTTTAAAGTTTGAATTGGAATTTATTTTAGTGCTCAGCTCTAATACAGCTTATTGCTGGTTCAACTCCAACATAATTACAGTAGAAGCTTAGGAGGATGGTCAACACTCGTTCACCCATTAAAACATGGCATTACAAAATAAAATATTATAACAAGCCTGTTATAGATATTTGAAATTGGTTTCACCAATGAAATGACTGTTATTTAGAACTTTGATTAATCAAAATTCTACAGAAACACAATAATTAAATAATATAAAGCAAAATATCAGAATTTCAACCTCACGCTATTTCTCTAATAATCATTTCACTAACATAGTGGAAATAATCCAAATCGGATTTCACCACATAAAGTAGAACTATTTTTGCTTCGATTATTTTACATTAGAATTTTTATTTTAGTGTTTTTACACAGCCATTCCCATAGTACACATACATCTCCACTTGCTACCCACCATCGTTTGAGAGGCGACTTAACAGTTCTAGCCTCGAAAGCCAACAAATAGGTCTCAAGGTTTGGATTACAAACAAGCAACACACCCTCAAGAGTCATTAAGGTCACAGCACTCTCACCGAACAGAAGCTTCTTCCTCTGATATCTCTACAAGCACTCTAAGGATATGAGAAAACTTAAAGTTCCTTGGAATTGGACTGACACTATGTTCATTCTTCAGGTTAGATATCTAAGAGGGGTGAAAAAACAGGAGACTGGAAAAAGTTACACAATGAACAGCTTTAGGTTTTATATACAAGGATAATCAATATGCACAGGATAAATAAATTCAAACTATTCTTATAACTTCTTTCACATAATATAGCTATGTAAAATCAAAAGAAAAAGTTCTAAATAAGACAGTTTTTTAATGTCTTATTATAAATATTTCAACAAGTACAATATGTCTAAATTTTGTTTAAACCTTATGTAAAATATATCCATTATCCGGGCCCAGATTTTGATGACCTAAAAATAATTAAAAAAATACCTATAAAATTAGGCCTACTTAAAAATCATAAAAAAAATTACTTCTAATTTTCAAATAATGACCTTAAAATATAAACAAAGAGTTGTAATAAATGCACATGACTAAATCAAACACGTGTTCTACAAATATAAACTAAAAATTATCCAGGTAATGAAGTTTTTAACTAAATTCTTTAATTCTACTAAATATAACAGTAATATACAAATATGTGCTTCAGAAGTAATTACTTCCCAATGCAGCCCTCTCCAGTCTAGTTGCACTCTTTCCTCAGGAATGTGTATTTTACAACAATACGCACAAAGAAGGTACAAAGTTCATTGTCTACATTATATTCTCATTCAGACAACTGTGTGTTGGAAAGAATTATGCATTAATAAAATATCATTTGTATTAAAAATATACTTAATCATCATGAATGCCTTAAAATGGCTTAAAAACACCTAATAACGGACCATAAACACCTAAAAATGACTCTAAAAGGATTAAAACCAAAAAAATATGACCTCTAATTCAAAAATGATTTATAAAATATAGGTACACTTCTACAACTAAAGGGCTATGAACAGAGTTTATGTACTTATGAGCACTGTAGGCCTACATGATGAACCAATAAAAATATTACATCTCATCAAAATCTCGGCCCTGCCCATTATTAACTTTACAGGCACTGTTTATGTATATTACTACAGACACCATAAAATTATTGGCTTTTACACACAATTTGAACAAGACCTATGACATGGTATATTTGGAAACTTGTAAAACTGACACACTTTGTTAATTTTAATATTTTGAAAAAAAATAAGAGGTCCACATTTTTTAAAGTTTATATTGCTTTCAATAGAAGCATAAGTGAATACTATATAATATAGTATGCTTATTTCACATAACTAGCAATGTTCATCATTTTTAATCTACAAAATGGCAACTCCACTGGGTAGAAAAAGGACAGCGCCAGCGAAGAAACCAATAGGTTAGAAAAAGATGGCAAGTGTCCATGAGAGACTATACTGTAATATCAAGAGCAGAATGGCCTATATATTTACTATATATCAAAATTTACAGCTGCAGATTTCATTACTTGATGTATGCAGATAGGAATAACTTTATTAATGGTCAGATACTATTCCACCATGTCCTTAATTTACATTTTAAGTAAGCGCAGGAAAAAGAAACAAGATCAAATAAGATGGCTTTGCATTGAAAATAGGAATACAATTCCATCATGAATTATTTGAGTATCACCTAGACAACTTCTTGAATAGATGAAATTGGAAAATTCAGATAAAGCTTTATTTTGAGATAAAATTGCCATTATAGATACCACATTTAACTTTGTCCAAGGTTACTGATATCCTACTTTGATTTTGCACTGAGGAGGGTTTTCCTGTATGCAAGCTATCATTTGTCAAGTTGGAAAAATGCTGTTGTATCTCCTTGCACTTTTATTCTAGTTGTTGTTATTTCAATAAACATGTGTGTTTTAAAAACCTTTAAAATCACACTTTTTTTAGTGACACATTTGATTCTTGCCTTCCATAAACAAAATCATAAGGGCAAAAAAAAAATGAGTTGGTAAGAAGCATTCATCTGACGAGAGGGTGGAAAACCATTTGGTAAAAAAGCCAACCTGCCTGGTTTTGAGTGTGATTAATATTTTCTTGCGTTGCAGGTGTTTGGGAACAGTCCAAGCAGTGACATGATGGAGAAGTTCCGAGACATCCTGTCTTTCTGTCATGAAGTGTCTCGTCTGATGGTGACGGAGATGAGACGGCGGGCATCCAACCAGTCCACTGAGGCTGCAAGCTCAGCCATTGTCAAGTTCCTGGAGATTGAGAACTGTGAAGAGTCGAGCAATGGTTGGATGTTGCTCTCAGCCCTCAACTTGCTCACTGCAGGGGATGCTTCTCTCATACAGGTAAAAAAAAAGGTCTAGGAATAAGGTTGTTAATAGTTGATTGTGCCACTCTCGAAATAGACTGGACAACCACCAATGACAGGGAGATCCAGGTTTGAATCTGCCTGATTTATCGAGGGTGGTTTTTAAAAATGGGTTTCCAATCTTCTTCCATACAAATGCAGGTACACTTCCTTTAAATTCAACCTTCCTCACCCCTAATTCATCGATTTTATTAATACATAAGCTTATAACCCAAATGTGTGGTAAGACACAGGAACAAAAATAATAATGGTTTTTTAAATAAACAATTTCATCCAAAAATATGCCTAGATTTTTATAAGTGTTTCTAGCTTTACAAATAAAACTTCTTGAGCGAAAAGTTAACGGGGAATTGACATAGCATACTGCCAACTATGGCATTACAAATGGTCTGGAGATGATGTGTTGGAAACCACTGGTATGGGATATAGGTTATGGCCGACTTGGATGTAGCTAGGCAGTTAGAATACGCTCATGATGGCAAGCTAACATGTCAACTCCATTGATAAAGGTGTTCCCTTGAAACACCTGATGTATATTGATTAATTATACTCTGAGGTTATCAATTATTGGCCATGTCACACAGGTGTGGATGTGTTACAACAGAGTATTATTTACCTAACACTCATTTCTCTAAATTAATTTCAGGTAATGACAACTGTGTCTGTACCTTCAACCCTGGTAAAATGTTTGTACCTTTTCTTCGACCTGCTGGAGATTGAGGATCCCGACACAGCCAAGACAGGGAGTGACTTTACTCCTAAAGAGAGGAGAATACTCTTACAGAAGATATTTGTCCAGGTATGGACCTATTTTACTTTGATATAATTGGATATGAGAGGTTATATGTCATCAAGTGTAATATTGTTGTAGTGCTTTGCCATTGGTATTGAGACTATGTTATATTGTTGTGCATTTTCTTGTTATTATATTACTGTGCAGCAGCGAGATAAATGTTATTATATTGTTGCAGGTGCTAGTTAGATGTTATTATATTGCTGTGCAGCAGCTAAATAAATTTTATTACATTGTTGTTCAGGATCTAGATAAATATTAGTATATTGTCATGCAGGTGCTAGTTAGAAGTTAGGTTATTGTTGTTAAGGAGATAGATAAATATTATTATATTGTTGTTCAGGAGCTAGATAAACATTATTATATTGTTCAGATGCTAGATAAATGCTATATTGTTGCAGGTGCTAGTTAGATGTCATTATATTGTTTTGCATGAGCTAGATAAATGCATTGATATTGTTGGTTGTGTAGGTGCTAGTGAGACTATGTAGCCACACAACACCTGCAGAAGAACTGGCACGTAAAGATGATCTTACTCTGCTGTTCTCGGCCATCACTAGCTGGTGCCCTTCTCACAATGTCATGTGGCGCAAGAGTGCCGCCGAAGTTCTCATGACGCTCTCTAGGCATGGTCTCAGTCAGCCTGTCGTCAGCTACATACATCGTAAGGAACGCAATACCTTTTATAACCAGCCTTTATAGCCTTCATTTAATAAGATTGATTTATCTTTTCAAGTAAAAAAGTTGATATGTTTATAAAAGTTTGTCAGAGACATATCATATTTATACATCAAGCTACCTACTTGTTCAATAACATATTCATTTAATGGCTATAAACATGAAAAATTGTTGTAGCCAAGAACCCTTTTATTTTACTAGTCAGTCGATTTCACTTTATTTTTGGAAATTATATTTTTTTATATGAACAATTTGCAAAAATTAATATAAATTACAACTTAAAATATGCCTACTAAGCAGTAATAGAACATTGTTGAAGCTTAAGCACACACAAACAAAACATGATTGAGGCTTTAAAAGATTAACATAGCTGAGTAAAACAAAAACAAAAAAACAAAAGTTATCTCTATTGTGTGTGAGCCCAGAATAGAAAATAGTTGTCTTGTTATGTGTTTTAGAAAAGAGCTGTGTAGCACTCTGTATAGACAACATGCAGCGTGTACCTGAATTGTCACCTCTAGAGATTGTCGAGATGTTTGTGGCAGTGTTTTGTTTCTTGAAAGACTCCAGTGAAGTCTCTCAGACCCTGCTCGATGATTTCCGATCTTGTCAGGGCTATCTCTTCCTCTCAGAGTTTTTACTCAAGTGAGTCTTGACTGCTTATTTAAGTACTTTAATTATGTAGCCATTTTCCATTAACATTTATATTTTCCTTTTGAAACTGTGTATACATTAATAAATAAGCTCTAGGATTTTATTATACTATTGCTAGGTAGGAAAAGAATGTTAACACCTTTTATTGTATGAATAACAACATGTGAGAGTAAATATTTATACTAGAGAAATGAATAAATGTCCACATTTATTTTAGCTGGACTTATCATTAAAAATAATAATGCCTTTTGTTATTAAACTTTTATGAAAAGAATTTCCATATCAACTCTTCCTTCCCTTTGAAACAATTCTAGCTTCGGCAATTACAAATCTTCGCCAATAATAGTCAATTATCGCCATTCTGAGTGTTTATATATAATAAAAAACAGTATTCAGATGAAAACAAATTTAAGTCATTTATTTGTTAGTTGTTAATCATTTTAATATATAAGAATAAAACTAAATATTACAAACAATTGTGCAATGAAACATTTTACAAATAATTTTAGTGTATAAAGTTATATAAATAACCAAAATAAATCTTTTTGGACATAAAACAACCAAAAAACTTTTCAAACTACAACTTTGCTTCAAGAATATTTAATATATTTGATTACAGTTTGCTTTGAATTAAAAAAAAAAAGATTTCCCACTCCCCTTTAAAAAAATATTAAAATTTGTTTTGGCTTCAGGTATTATTTTATGTAATGGACTTCTCACACTGCTAACGTCATGAATGAATCCCTTTTAATCATGAAGTTATTCTGAGCAAGAAACTATATTTATGTCACTATCATTTCAGTGTTTTCAGGAAAGAATAGAGCATACAAAATATTTGAAGTAAATTAAAATTAACTCATAAATGGTTGAATTTATATGATAACGGAGGGGAGAAAATATCTCAGACTGAAAGCACAGGAAGCTATACGTAAAATAGTTGTATCTTACTATATAGAGGTGGTTGTTGACAGGTTGGAACAGGACTCCATATCAGAAGCTCAGGAAGCTATACATA
>CABFOV010010021.1:0-12074 GCA_902141375.1 Timema poppense
ACCACTAGGATCGTTGTGGTTAGTCCTATCATCACCCAGCACTGACACTAGCGAAGCCCGGTGTTGAAGGACTCAAGCTGGCAAAAGGAGCACAGCAAAACCCCCGTGAGGTTGAGAGTCTGTTTCTTGCTTGTCTGTGGGCTAGGCCCTATGGATCTTTGGACTGCTCCCACCATCTCTTCTTACTTCTCCTGTATCTTCCAAAATAGCAGGGCCACATCCAGACATCAGAGGCAAGGTCAAGGTTGCCTATGGAACTCCGGGATCCAGCCCTCATTCCTTGGAAAACATCTCCAGACTACCCGAAGATTGGTCCTACCCTTAAATAATCCTTCCTAAGATTTGTTTTTTATATAAACATCTTAAACACTCTCTAGATGTAATAAGTTCTAAGTTAAACTGTTATAACCATTTTTGAAAAGTTTAAATTTTCAAAAATTATCATTGAGTAAACACTCCTCATATATCCAATCGCTAACATAGACTTTTTTATATAAAAAAGTTGAATATTCTAAAATCACTACGTTTAATTTAGAGCTAAGATCAAAATCACAACTTGTCCTTGATATATGACCATCTAAATGTCAAGTTTGAAGGAAATCAATCATTTTGGCTGTATATCTTGATGCACACAGCAGATTTGCCCCCCCCCCCCTCACTAATTATGTAAAATAAATTAAATATAATCTAATATTACCCATTAAATACTAAGCTTCCTATTCAAAATACTTTGTTTCAATTGAACATTAACATTAATATTAATTCAAGATTTTTATTACATCCTAGATTAAAATAGGTCCGAAAATGCTCTTAATAATTTGTTCAATCTTTGTAAAAAAATATATCGACAGGCCTATTTACAAGAGATTTATTTATTTTGTGTTACGTAATTAACTTTTTATTTAAGTGGACAGTGACTTGACCAACCACCTGTTCTCTTTCCTTGGTTGAACATACAAACTTGTCCAAATAATATAATACATTCTGATTTTGTCCCAAAATATTTACGTGTGTGTGACAGCCACGTGATTTATCACATGCGAGAGATATTGTTTCTCGAGTAAGTTTTAAGGTGATTTAAAATAGGCCATGCGATGCATGTGTGTGATAACTGAAATCTTTCAACTAATTTAGTAGAGTATTTAATCAAATCAATAGGTTTTATTTTGATGGGGAATTACCCTTAAAGTGCAAATATCGGGTGGACGTGGAACGCCCATTAGTTCGGAGACACATAAAACGTCAAACTTCATCATAATAACGACTACCATACTTTTTTTTTATGGGAGTAAGTAAAGAAACTGTTTATAAAGATGCCATGATACCTAGGCTGCAAGAGTTCTTCTGTAAGGAATACATTGTCCCCACTACTCACCCGAGTAAAGTAACTCCATCCGGGACAAGTGAACGCCACAGTCGATTACCATAATAATAAATACCACCCCTTGGACGAGGACCATGAACGCCTGCATCATCAAGTAGGGGAGGAACAGCGACGGGTTAGCCTACAACCAATTAGTCCAAGAGCAATTATAATTTCACGAGAGAAACAGCCTGATATATATAAAAAAAATAGGCACTAAGATAATATGTAAAATGTCCCTAATTATTTCCTTTGATCACGCTTCTTCTCATCCCTTAGCAACAGATGCAACACAATGGTTCCCTGACAAGTCTTAGTTGTTGTTTTTTAAGTGCCCTTCGGCTGCTTAAATCGCCACCAGTTAAAAAACCATTCAGATTTTTTTGTCCCTATCCCAAATAAGACAGAATGTATAGAGCAATTTATGAACTTGTACCATTCATGCCCGAATAGAGATTATAGCCTTCTACCTTTGGTTTAACATACCATTGCCAAATGTCATGGGTTGGAATTCCTCTTTGGACATAATTTTAAAATACGTTTATTTCAGCTTTCTTAATTAACTGTTATATAAGTATTATAGGCAGTTTACTCAAGTCTGGCCAACATGCCTGGCATATCCTAAAGAAAGTGCTCCTAGCGACAGCTTGTTTCATCCACAGACACTTTGTTAAGGAATGGGAAGTTTATTATTATTATTATTATTATTATTATCACCGCGTCTTACTACCCGTTCGGGTTATACGCACTTATGTGTAATGGTAGGGTGATTGTGAGATGAAATGGAGGACCTACAGTTTAACGTGGAATCCGAACCACGGTGGAGGCCTGGCATTCCCCACATTCACAAGATGTCTTGTCAGAGGTGAAGGAAGGGTTTGGTAATCAGATAAATCTGTGCCGGGACCGAGGATTGAACCCCGGACCCCCAACATAGAAGTCTGACACCTTACCCCCTAGACCGCCAGGTCACCTGGGAAGTTAATTAAATTAGATAGTAGCAGTGGCAACACCTGACTACTAGCGCTGTCCTAGTACTTCAACTAAACTCCAGGAGCGTGCAACAATCTGAGCATGCGCATCGAGAAGAAGAGAGGTTGTTGACCTTTGCAAGTTAGTTTTAACACATGGCCTGGTGCGCAGCTTGATAGCGAACTTGGCGATTTGTTTTGATCAATTAAAGCGTTACTACCAGTTATAATGTTTTTTAAAGTGTGGTTTTTCTTTTTCAATATTTACACAATTAATTATGTAAATAGTAGTTAATTAGTTCATAATAATTACTGGTTTAGTGCTTATTTTAAATATCAAAATAAATTTTGCGCAAAGCATTCATAAAAAAACTTAATTTATGTAAATAATTGTTAACGAGTGCGAGTTTGATGTTTTTTTTAATATCGAAATTAATTATGTGCAAGACATTTTGAAAAAAAAAAATCTTTATGTATTCAAGAAGAAAAATTAGAAATTAAAAAAGCTTGGTAGACCGACATCAAATATTGTTCTAGAAAAACTAATAAAAACTAAAAATCGAGAGTTTACTAGAAAATTCAACGTAGAAACTTACAAAAAGCATCCATGGCTATGTGGTTGTAATGTAAGAAATGCATTGTTCTGCTTTCCGTGTTTACTCTTTGGTGGTGACTCATCTTAGACGAATTTAGGTATGACTGATTTGAACCACTTAAGTGAGCGAATTAAAAAGCCAGAAATATCATTGTTACACAAGAACAATTCTTTAGATTTGACTGCACTTGGCAAGACCAACATACGATCACAGTTAGATTCTGGCTACAGAAGAGCTATCGAGCTTCACAATAAAAAAGTGACTAACAACGGGTATGTTTTAAATATTATCCTAAATTATATTCGAGTCTGTGGCGCTTTCGAACTGGCCCTTAGAGGTCATGACGAAACTGATTCATCTTCTAACCCTGGAATATTTCATGGACTTTGTCAATTTCAATGCCGAGTTGAATGATGCTTTGAAAGGGCATTTAGAAAAGTCTACAGTTTTTAAACGCGCCTCTAGTTCAATTCAGAATGAAATACTTCAATGCATGCTGGATATTTACTATGAAGAAATTTCAAAAGAAATTAATAATGCCAGTTTTTTGGCAGTTATAGCTGACGGAACAACTGATATCTCAGCTACTTTTCAAATGGTAATAATTTACCGGTATATAGTAAACGGAAAACCAGTGGAAAGATTTTGGAACTATGTAAATCCCCCATTTCATGACGCTACATCTTTGTAAAATTGTCCCAAAGAGGAAATAGATCAACATGTAGAGAAAGATCCTCACAAGCATAAGATGGTGCTTCAGTTACGAGTGGATCTCTCAATGGTGTTCAGGCTAAAATAAAGCAGAGCTATCCTAACGCTGCTTATGTTCACTGTCATGCACATCAAATAAATTTAATAATGTCACATGCAGCTTCAATTAATCGTAATGTCCGTATATTTTTCGCTAGCTTAGGAGGATTTTGTACATTTTTTTCTAATTCCCATAGGAGAACAGTGATTTTAGATGAAGTTGGGGACAAACCTTTACCACGATCAGCACCTAAAAGATGGAACTTTCATTCTCGAACAGTAAACACAGTTTGCGAATACAGAGAAGAGCTTATCGAGTGCATGGATACAATAGAAACGAGAGATGACATTAAACATATAGCTACAATTGAACAAGCGTCTGGTCTGAAGAGAACATTAGAGGATGATGTTTTTATATTTTGGCTAACTTTTTTTTTTCATAAAATAATACCTTGTGTGGATATATTGTATAACCAGTCGCAAAAAAAGGGAAACTGATCCAGCGTTTGTAAAAAAACAAAATAGATTGTTTCATAGAGGAAATTTCCAAAATAAGAAATGAAAATTATATAACTGATGATCTTGATGAAAATAAAAATAAAGCGGAGACGAAATGAGAGCCACACTTGTAAAGGAGAGGCTAAAGAAGTTTGTGACGTCATCATCTGTCAAACAAAAGATTCAGCTTTACTGGCCATCTTGTTGCTGCAAATTTGTTTTTGTAAGAAACCTTTTCTGATTATTGTAAGTTGTTTCCTGATAACTATTTAAAACTCACAATAAATTCATACCCATTTTTAGATGCCAAAAAACTACGCACAGAGCTAAGTACCATTTGTGTAAGGGATGAATTTCGAAATATGACTGGCGATTGAACTCTGTTCTCATTTATAAATGAAACCAATTTAGGTGAAATTTAAAAAAAATGCTTAAAACTTTCAAATATTATTATAACAATCCCTATGACAACGGCAGAAGCAGAAAGATGTTTTTCTACACTAAAACATGCCAAAACATTTTAAAGAAATAGCATGCTCCAGGAAAGGTTGTCAGCTCTTGTCATGCTGTCTGTCGAGAGAAATTTTATTATGAACATTTCAGACACTAACTCTAAAGTCATTGAGAAATTCACAAATTCTAAAGAAATAAGAATGGAGATTTTATTTAAAGTAGCTTGAGGCTTTTTAAGATTAAATTGTTGTGTGTTTTGTAAAAAATGTTTTCATTTATTATCTGATTGTTTTATTCTAAGGTGTTTAATTATTTATGATTGCGTCAGCAAAGTAAGAGAATGTACTAGTGTAGATGTGTTAAATTATCTTTTATTTTTTCCAAATAAATGTTGATTTTTAATGTACATAACAGCTCAGAATGTCAGAATTGATTACAAATTTGGTATATTTTTAGCTGTCAATATTGTTACTGGCAAAACTTAGTAATTGTATAATATGGACTTTTCTTTCAAAAGTCGAATCCTGTATTTGTTTAGAAAATTCACACACACCCGTACTGCTGTAAAATATTATCCTAAGTAAAACAATATGTAAATATAGATAGGTACGCTATTTAAAAAATGTATATAGCATATTTTAAAATATTTGAATTGTGCATCACCTTTTTTTTTTTGGTCACGAACCGCCATTGGATACTAGTCAAGTTTGTAATCTATTCTTGGCTATAAGTGAATATATATTCCTCTTTTAAGAATGGGTTATGTTGTAAAAGGGATATAAACGCCATTCACGGTAGGAATTACTCTCTGAAAGGTCTTTTTTCCTACCAATTTCCTACTATATAATAGATTTCTGGTAGGGAAAAAGGCCTTTCAGAAAACAATTCCTATGGTGAATGCACTTTATGTTTAGAGAACACATTATTGACTTGGGAATAACACCATTGAAAATGCTTATCGACATAATCCCATAGCAAACACAATAATGACATGAATAACTTCACGGAGAACGCTTAGCAATATTTAATTCCATGGAGAATACATATTAGCATTGAGAATATCATCGCAGATAGCACATATTGACTTGAGTAATAATCCCAGAGAAAACACTGAAAATAATTTGATAGGAAACACATATTGGCATGGATAATAATACAGAAAACGCATATTGATTGACTTAATAGAACACACACTGTAATTGAGAATTTAATATTATTTATTTGTGTGAGGGAATATAATATTCTGATCTAGCTTAGTGAACTGTGAATGGAGACTTACTTACAATGAACACCCCAGCGATCAAGAAGGTGTAGTGTTCTATCGCCAGAACCGAGGCGATCAGTTTGATGTCCTTCTGGAGTACAGGCCGTGATGTCATCCACTTACCTGCCACAACAAAAATCAGAGAAAATTAAGTTTTATTGATTGAGATCATGTGCGATGCTTCTTTGTCCAGTGAACGAAAAGGAATAAAAGTATTATGAAATGTAACAATTTTTTAAGGAAATTCTCCAAGCTTATATTATTATTATTAGCACCGCGTCTTACTACCCGTTCGGGTTATACGCACTACGCTAATGTGTAATGGTAGGGTGATTGTGAGATGAAATGGAGGGCCTACAGTTTAACGTGGAATCCGAACCACGGTGGAAGCCTGGCATTCCCCACATTCACAAGATGTATTGTCAGAGGGGAAGGAAGGGTTTGATAATCAGATAAATATATGCTGGGACCGAGGATTGAACCCCGGCCGCCAGCATAGAAGTCTGACACCTTACCCCTAGACCGCCAGGTCAACATTCCAAGCTTATAGAAATAACGTAGCCAATATAGGAGATGTCGGCCATCCCTTTCACTTTTTTCAAAATCCAGGATAAAAAGAATTGCTGGTCACAGAAACAATCTATATCCTTTAGGCAATTGTTTATTGTCCTGTCATGAAAAAATGTGTGGCTCTTGACACAATTCTTTAGAAGTATAAAGTGTCCAGGGCTGACTTACTATTGCTACAACCTTCTTGGAGACTCGCGGAAAGTAATCCTGTGAGGCAGTCTGGGGAGGAAACTGGCTTAGTCGTGGTAAAAGAGTATGGAGGTGACTTTATGGTGTTACCGGTTTGTGATGACGACGACCCGTGCATGGCTTACTACGTACTTGGTACCACACGGCTATGACGATATTATTGTATTTCTACTGTAGGATTACTTAGTGGTTATTTGTTGAAATTAGTTGAGATTTAATGTTATACCCGATTTATTTTGTTAATTACACCTTCAGTATTGTGATATTAAAATATACAGTTTTTTATTCATTTACGAAATGACGCGGAGAGCCTGAGCTAGTGATTGTTACAGACTGAGATTTTCCCTGTCTAGATTATCATTTTGTTGTATTATTACTATGTTCTGTTTGATATTACTATATTCTGTGTATTACTATACGCACATGCTGCTTATACATGACCTACCCCTTGCTTCTTGTACCCCTTGTCACCAGTGTTAAAACTAACTAATAGGAGAACTCCTGGCAACCTGATATTGTGAAGGCTAGCTCCCTATTGGGTAAAGGCAGCCAGCTCATCACCTGATTTTCAAATACAGCGAAGGGAGTTTTTTAAACAAAACAAAAGTTTTAAAACGTATTATATTGAAATCACTTCTAAAAACGCGTGCTCATCCACGTATGAAGTATTAAAAGGAATCTTTACATACAGTTCTTTAAAGAAGAATACATTTAACCCATTATTTAAATAAATGAGAAGGGTCCAAAACAGTACCTCCAACTTAATCTCCCTTGCTCTGTTTTTCGCAGTCAAGAGGGATATTTAGGTGACATCCATACTAGATCGATTTTTAGCATAAGATATGTACAGGCAAAATCTATTCTTAGTTTGGTAATCACAATTACGTATCTCAATACAGTTTAATCTAAATAATTAATATAATATTAATTTCATATTAATGTTCATTTCATGTGTAATAATAATAATAAAATCATCAGAAAACGTTCGTAAGATTCCTATAGTATGATTTTGTTAGGAAGAACATAAGAAGTCACCGGTGACCTGGCGGTCTAGGGGTAAGGTGTCAGACTTCTATGCTGGCGACCGGGGTTCAATCCTCGGTCCCGGCAAAAATTTATCTGATTACCAAACCCTTCCTTCACCTCTGACAAGACATCTTGTGAATGTGGGGAATGCCAGGCCTCCACCGTGGTTCGGATTCCACGTTAGACTGTAGGTCCTCCATTTCATCTCACAATCACCCTACCATTACACATTAGCGTAAGTGCGTATAACCCGAACGGGTAGTAAGACGCGGTGATAATAATAATAATAACATTAGAAGTCAGTTACTAAATTTACTAAAACTATTTTTAATATATTCATACATCAAGTCATGTTATCTGCAGCTATCACTTTTGACAGATATTATCAATGCCTATAAATTACACAACTAATCTAGAGAAATATTGGCAATGTTGGCCGCAAATAAATATGTTTGAATGTTCTCCAAACCAAATTCAGGGTATAGCTTATATGACACCTGAATGCAAGACAATATAATCTAGCACCCACTAACAGGTAAATCACGCGTATCGAGGACCATCAAGGTATATATTATATAGAGCTGGTGGGATACGAACACGAGACGTTTGCTGCGTGCAATTACAATCACAGAAACGTTACGGAATGCCAAATACATTTTTTTGAAAGTTTTAATAACTAAAACCTTAGAAGCACTTTGATGCTGCGTTAACGCTTAAAAATGACTCCAGCGTTTATATGACAAAAGGTTTGGTTTTAGGTACTACACACTTTTTTCAGGGCTATTGGTTGACGGTACTCAAATGAGTATAGCCCACTCGGTTTATGTTTTAGTTAACATGTAACAAAAGTTTAATTAACGACATAATCTTAGGTTTAAATATGGACAAGTTGCTTTAGAGGAAATACACCAACATTGGCATGGACATGAAGGATGGGTAAAACCACCTACAGTGTGCCCAGACGGGATTCTTAACCTCACCTTCCTCATCAGTGGAGTTCAAGTGCAATATGAGTCTAACGCCTTATCTATCTTAACCACCACCACAGATGCGCACTCAGAGATCCTTGGAAGGAGTAGAGACTCAGGAAGAAATGAGAAAACAGACGTGAGGCCATAATGTGTTGAAAGAACTAACTTTTATTTTATGCGTTATTCTAGCACAAACCCGCGTCGGGGCATGCAAGCTAAGGCACTAAGCCCATCTGATTTGGTTTGAGGGTAACGGGAAAGAATGGTTTTGGAGTTCCGGAAGAATATAGGCTACTGAATGTTTTTTTCCCCTAAATGATTTGCCACTCTTCCTCCATGCAATTGAGGGTACATTTTTTCTAAAGTCTAACTTTCTAACCCTCTATCCCACTAGTAGCCTGGGTGGGTAGTAAAATGGGTAGCAATGTTTTTAATTTCTACTCCTGTAGATTTTTATTCAAGTTTGGAGACGCATTGGCCTATATACAAAAGCGTAACAAACAAAAATCTGAAATTCAATAAATAAAAAATGACAGCCCAGACACAGAAGTTTGGTTTTGCGCGCTATTCTCTACCACTAAGCCTTCTTGGTTAATTTTATTCAATCTAGCACAAGGATTGATTCTGTGGACAGCCATCGCGCATCAGTTTATGATACCTACATATTATTATGAATGATAAATCTTAAAACTAATTAAATTAAACAACAAATAGATATGAAAGCTTCAATGATTGAGAAGGCACGGTTGCATATAATCAAGACTGAAATAATCACCAAACAATGGAAAAGATGGAAACCAAAAGCCGTTGTAATGGAATGTCTTAATCCAGACACCAGTGGTGATGTTATAAGGTTCCCGGAAGGCTGGTGGGAACTTTATTGATGACTACAGCGGTATAGCCATCTAATTTTAGACTGGTATGTCAAGATAATAGACTAAAAACAATATAATTATTACTACTAGACAGCGCATCAAACCCACAGTCAACAGAGCCAACATGTACTGAAACCCGCAACACACTGTCACAAAATAATGACTTCAAGTCCACGGTGAAAAGGTGGACGCGTTCGGCGCTACCCGTGGATAGTTTAGGACCGTGGTATTCAACCTGGGGTACGCAAAGAGGGGGTAGGCTACGTTAAATGTAAATATATATTATTTAATGATAAACAATGAAAGATCAGGGCCAGATTTAGAGCTAGGTGTGAGAGATCTGGACATAAGGAGCACCATTTCTCTCTCTCACCCAAATGCAATTCATAGAATATGTAGCCTATAACTTGCATAATGCATCAACTACTTTGTGGGTACGAAGTTGAAGATACATTAAATCTGGAAGTACGCAAACAAAAAAAGGTTGATTAGGTCTACGAGTAACGAGTCTATTTTTAATAACGAACACAGTGTCTTGACACGCACCTAGTCTGATGTGAACCGCGCGACGTCTGCGCAGAAGTTCATCTACCAGCGTAGGGCCACCCAATAAGAGACGGAGAACATCGGCTAGTGCCACGACCTGCAGGCAAAAAACAACAACAATAAAATGTATTATTTTAATTGTGTGCGTTTTAGTGTCTATGTCTTCAGAGCTAGCTGCCTATATATATATTAGTACAGTAAAAGAAATAGAGGTATAATTTAAATGAAATCTACCATCATTTGCTTGGAGGAAGAGTGGGTTACCATTTAGGTAAAATTACTCCTTTAGTACACCGAACTGAATTTTCAAACCCAACATCCCCGTCATAGGTAAACTAAGTATGACGAGACTGACACTTGCAATGCTGGTAGCCGTCAGGTTATGTGTTATTCGGGTCACCTCCTGATTATCTGTTGTCTGCCTTGTATTGTTTTATGACATGAGCTAGCAAAACTATTTGGCCAGTGGCATGTTTGTAAAAATCATTACTCACATTTCAGGAAGAAAAAAAATATAGTATAACAATTTTAATGTATTGTTTGTACTGTGTAGGCCCTAATCATTAAATTGTTCTAATTATTATAATTTACACAAAATTATACAATGCACTTTGCAAAGGATACACTGGTACAGGGTAATTTAAATCTATTTTCTCAAGCTACATAATCAGAAACTCAATCTCAGTTAAAAAAAACAAATTGAAGCATCATATCAAAAGTTGAGTCAGTATAAATAATGTATTACAGTTCTGCATTTAAAATTATAGCATCATCAAGAGTAGAAAAAATTATTTCTCAAAAGTGTAAATAACCACAAAGTAAAAAACTTACAAAAATTACATTCATATCATCACCGTTCATAAAGAAATAATTGTCAAATTATTATTAATCAAAATTTAAAAAAAAATCCAAATAAAAGGGCTCTGTATTCATTTCTAGTGATAAAGTCTTTCATCGCAGCCAAGGTTGTAGTCGGGGTGGGGGGGTTTGGGGGTTCTAACCACCCCCGAAATTTTATTAACAAAATATATATGGCTTTATTCATGGTTCAAACAATATCAAAATTATAGTAAAAGTACAAATAGGGGCTGTGTTTCCATAAAAAAAAACACTTCAGAGGTATTCTAGAACTGTTTGTCATTTATAATTTTGTCTATCCTCCGGTTTTTTGGGGGATTTGACCACCAAACCGCCCTGAAAGTATTGGCTGGCTCCGGCCTTGAGCGCAGCGTCAATACTGATGTTATCTCTTATCAAGTTCCTATTTGTATGTATCAGGAGCCGGCGGGAGATGAATTGTCCGTATTGAAACTAAAGGTTAATCTGAAGGAAAGAATATTTCAAAAACTATAATACAAATTATTAGGCGGGTAGTCTATCTCTCTTATTCTATATTTATAGAAATTAACAATATCGAGACAAAAATAAAAATATTTATTGCTAGCCACCAATAAAAATAAAAATAAAAAGTTTTACACTAAATGTTCAAATGAATAAAAACAATCCAAACAATTGATATTATAAAAATAGTTATTTTGAAAAAAACTATTGGTATCTTAAAAATTAAATATTTTTTTAACGTTTCCGAAAAAACCTTCATTCCAGGCCCAAGATAAAAAATGACTAGCCGGCTATTTGGTTACGCGTAGTTCAGCGGTTTTCTCCCAGGGCAACACTAACGTAAAGGAGGGCCGGTCCAAGGCTAAGGCGTGTGCTACGTATGCAACCGCGCACACAAACAATCCAGGGGGGCGCCAAAATAGCCCAAGAATAAATATTTCCTTGTTTTTATCTGGGAAATTATAAGTATAATTAAAGAAAGTAATTTGTAAGAAGAATGCTTATTTTTTAAATTAATGTTTACATCCATGCCAAACAGAGTATTTTTTTATTCCAAATTAGTGCATTAGAATACACTAACATAGTTGCAGGGTCGAGTTTGTACGATCTCTGAGTTAGGCTCAGGCCGAACCTCTGGTGGACGGCAGGGGTTTGGGGGGGG
>CABFOV010010022.1:2143-17453 GCA_902141375.1 Timema poppense
AGAGTGTAGATCTGATAATGTCTAGTAGCTGCCAGCTACCATAAGTTCTATGGAATTTATTATATACAACCATTTGAAATATTAAATCCATATTTTTACCATGCATTTACCACGTCCTGACTCTTCACATGTAAGTTTAATCAGTTTTACATCAGGGTGTTCATTTCTCCATATTCTTGAAAACTATCACATTTCAGGAATTACTTATGTATCTGCAGAATTTTTATGCAAGGCCCAAGATATCTTCTTCCCTACGAATAAGTATACATCTGGATCCAAGAGATTAATATGGTAGGTCATAATACTCTAATAGTACCATAATACGCATGTTTGCAAAGAACATATAGGCCTACAGTCGTTGTTTCGACGTAGTATGTTGTCCAAATATATTTGATGCCTATGTTAGGTTCTCATGAGTCCAAGAGGATATCCACGATATGAAGAAGGTGAATGAACTCTTCAAGTCTTACAACGACATTTTCAAAATCGTTTACTAATGCTACAATGAAGGTATCTTTGGCACATAGTGGCTAATCAAATTTGAAAAGAAGACATTTTGTCCAGCCTTCCTGCATCGTTCCTCTGTAAGCTTGAGCATGGTTGAGATGAAGATAAGGTTTCTTGGATAGAACGATAAATATTAACTTTTCTAACATAACATTGGCCAGCACTTTGCAAATTGTTTTGCACGAAGACATTCCAGGCATTCTAGTGTAGCTTAGGGGATTAAGCCACCATAGACTCAACTAAGCCTAGAATGTCAAAATGTATACGTCCATATTTGACTTAAACTAGGTTCACATATCAAATTATGATAAATTAAAAACATTTCGAAGAAAATTGATGCCAACGGCTCAGTGGATTTAGTGCTTTTTGGTCCAACGTGGACCCGAGAAGCTAACGAGTAGCTAGCTCCACCGTCAACCATGAAAATTAACCTGTCCAAACGCGCTTGTGCGTCTTCGTTGTCACTTTTAAATATCAACTTTTTTAATTATCTCAATAATGTTTTTATATAGGCTACTTGAGAGTGCTTCTCCCAGAATAGTTTTTTTTAGGTGAAACCTTTCATTCTTTAAAAATAATTATTGAAACCCTTTTCATAACAATAAAAATTTATTCGCATTTTGTGTCAGTATTTCCTGTTTAGTTTAATAAAACTTTTATATAGAATATGGTTGTTAATTGGCTGAGTGGAAACAAAAAACACCCCAAAACAAGAAAATATTAAAAATAGCTGGCACATAACTCCTTTATGTCGGGAGAGAGGAACGCCTGAACAAAACAAACAAAAAAGCTTGCAATTAATTTGTTTAGGGTGCTTTCAGATTTTTAACTAATACTACACCCATTTCAGTGTCCTAGTGGTCTAAGGCGTTACTATCGCAATAACCTAGACTGCCGATGGCGAGGAGAGAGGTTTGAACCTCTGTTGGGTGTATTGAAGTTTTTTCCCCAAATGGTTTACCACTATCCATCCACGCAAATGTGGCTACACTTACTCTAAATATAGCCTTTTTGATACCTAAAACCATTAACCATTAATGTAATTAGTACATAAGCGTACAATCCGAACAGGTAGCAAGACGTGGTGCCAAAAAGAAAACTAATCTGACAGGGCTGTTATGTCAAGATTTGATCGTTGTTTCATGAACTTTTTTTTTTCTTTCTTTGTTCGCTTTGTTGTTTATATTTCACTAACATTTGTAGGTGAAGCCATTGTTTTGAGTTAGAGGCGATCCCCGCGGAGTCTTGTCATCATAGGACGGCGGGAGTCATTTAATTGACTGTTCCCTGGTATATTTCTTACCGGTGAGTCATCAATACGTCACAAGGCGTCCTACACCAAGAGGAGTCGTGTCATCATACGACGGCGGAAATTATTTAATGTATGGTTCTCTGGTATCTTTCTTACCGGTGAGTGATTAATACATCACAAGGTGTCCTACATCAAAAGGAGTCTTGTCATTATTGTATGGTGGGAGTCATTTAATTGACTGTTTACTGGTATATTTTTTGCCAGTCAATGATCAATAGGCTACGTTGATGTTGCTGACCACAAATTTGCTAAATATGACATTAATTTGTGTATCGTGGTCAGCTGTAGCTTTATTACCATTTAACTCAGACAATATCATCCATAAAATTGGTAAGACAATTTCATGGAATTTCTGGAGAGTGTCATTTATATATAGAATTTGAGAGCTTTAGTATTTTTTTAAATTGGCTATTTGTAAATAATGTTTGTATAAATTTTCCTCGTAAAATATTATATAAAACATTTTCATATGTATTGTACATTTGAACAACATTTTTGAAGTCTTTTTTATATATAAATATCAAAATTTTTAATTTGTTAACTAACGCCAAATGATTTGTTTTTTATTTGAAAAACTAGTATTCAATGTTATTTATAATACTAAACACTTTCGAACATAAGTTTTGAGCGAATTATAAAGGCTGTCTTTAACAATTTTTAAATTAAATCAAACAATCATTAATATACTATCATTACAATATGGATATTAAAAAACCTTACATCTTTATTTATTATGTAAACCACATTTATCAGAAACTTATTTCTAACCAAAGTTTATGATAATTTAAAAAAATGACAAATTATTATAAAATTAGCTTTTACAAACAACCCTTAAAAATAACATAATTATTGAAGTGTTATTTGTTATGTAATGCAATCCTTAGATGACAACAATGAATAAAATTGGTAGGAAAAATTTTGAAAATCTTTGAATCTTCAAAAATCAGTCAACTGGATTAAGTTCGAACGAAATCAAGGTAAACATTTTGGTTGTAGCTACAGTAACAGACAGGCATACGGAAGTGTAGAGACAGTCAAATATGGAGTCAGAAGGAATTGTATGAACCACTTTTTGAGTTTGGGGTAACGTAAAACGTCAAGATCCATCATAATTTGGAAGTAGAACATTTTCACTACTAGGACTACAGTACTTCCTTTTTTCTGAAAAAAGCATAAATGGTTCACAACATAACAAACAACCCGAACTAGTTGAGGATTGTTCTAGTGCTCTAGAAACTTCAGAACTACCATGCACATAGTTATGTGTGAGCACATTTCGTTTCATTTAGAAGGCGTTCTTATTAATGTTTGGGTAAATATGATACATGTGAGCTTGCAATATTAAAACAAATGTTTTGTGGAACAACACGGCCCACCTGTATTGATGGGCACTAAACGTCAAGCTAGGCTGGTCTGGTTTGCCAATGACAAATAGGTTAAGGCTTGAGTCTAAAACAAATAAAATGACACGTTTTTTCCCATAAATATTTTACCACGCTCTCTCCAAGTAAATTCGGGAACATTTAATTTGAATTACATCCCAATTATGTAATTAAATGCTAAAAGTCCATGTAAGCCAAAAGATTATGTAAAAAAGGTAAGCAGTGAGCTTGTTCTATCCAGTACACCTCATTACACTCTATCCCTATCTTGATTTAGTTCTATTCAGTCCACCTTATTACACCATATCCCTAGATTGAGCTAGTTTTATCCCAGGGGCTCTTAACATATGGGTCACCATGGCTTTCAGGACGGGCCACCATAGTTTAAATAAATAAATACATATACATATACATACACACCTAAGACAATTTCTATTAAAGCATTTAATTTGAAATTATAATCTTTTCAGAACACAGTATTACAAACAATAATACAAACTTGATAATCTGAGCAGATTGAGCATTGAGTCACCAGAGCAGAACAAGCCAATGAGGCCTCTTCAAACCAAGCATAGTGCTTTAGTTACTAGAGAATGGAATTTCTTTGAAAGAAAAGAACAGCAGCTGGAGAAGCGACAACGTCTTGACACTAGAAATAATGCTGTTTATTCTGTCCATCAAGCCACTCTTGCTTCTTACCATGTTGCTTGTATTACAAACCAGAAGAAACCACATACAATTGGAGAGGATTTGGTAAAACAGGCAGCAATAGACATGGTTTGCATGACCTTTGGTGATGAATATGAAACAAAAATTGAACAACTACCACTGTCAAATGATACTATTTGTAATCATGTCCATGATATGTTGATTGATATTAAAAGACAAGTGGTTTCAGGCATCTAAACTAGTGGGCAGTTTAGTTCTCAACTGGATGAAAATACTGATGTAAGTGACGCTGCTCAACTCATAGCCTACATAAACAATGCCGGACTTACCAAAATGGAAGAAGACTTCTTGTTTTACCGTCCACTTACCACATATAATATAGAATAATACATTTTTTACTTCACACACACATTTGAGGAAGGTTTGTCTTGGAAACAATGCCACGTCATCTGTACTGACAGTACGCCAGTAATGCTTGGGGCATGCCAGGGCTTCAGTGCAAGAGCAAAGGAAGTTAATCCGCAGGTAAAAGTGTTTGTCTTATTTATAAGAAAATCATGCTTCCAAGAGGCTGTCATAGGATTTGTATATTGTTATGAAAGAGGATGTTCAGATCGTCAATTTTATAAAAGCAAGGCTACTTACCAACAGGATATTTAGCCAGATGTGCTTGGAAATTGGCTCTGAGTACAACCATGTGTTGTATCATTCTGAGGTCAGGTGGTTGTCTTGAGGAAATGTACTTCAAAGAGTTGTACCGTAACCCCATGGCTTCTTTGGTGCTGAGTGACAGCTCACAGCTAACAGCTGATGTCTTTGAAAAGTTACCAGACCAAATTAGGTATCCCTACGCCGAACCATATGATCTTAAAAAACATGTGTTTAGCAACTGTCACTTCTGACAGTCAACATTTAGGTATATACCTAAATGTTGACTGTCGGAAGTCAGCTGTGAATTGTCAGTCAGCACCAAAGAAGCCATGGGGTTACTGTACCTCTACACAAGGAGATTGAAATATTTTTGTCAAAAAAGAATGTACACTTGACTTTCCTTATCTCTAACGAAAAGTGGATAGTGAATTTAGCCTAACTTTCAGATATATTTGCGAAACTCATTAGGTTGAACACCTCAATGCAAGGTCGCGATTACACTGTTATTGACCTAACTGAGAAATTGACCGCATTCAAATGAAAGTTAAAATTGTGGGAAAAGAAAGCAGAATAAAATAATATGGCTTCTTTCCCGACTTTAAAATTGCTTCTGAAATACGAAAGCATTGAAATGACAGAGGTTTAAAAAATTAATAATTGGGAATCTGCAGAAATTAATTTATTAATTAATTTTGAGTTAGATCGCTATATTCCAGAAAAAATGGCTGGATACATTTGGGTGCACGGTCCATTTGACATTGTCGTTAAATACTTGACTGAACATTTTTCAGAGAGTGTTTGTCTCAAGGAAAAGCTAATTGAAGTTCAAAGTGATGAAGCATTGCGTCAAAATTTTCAAAAACAAACTGAGTCACTATGTTCATTATATATAAAACTGGAAAAAAAACCTATCCTAGGGAATGAGGTTATGAAAGTGTAACTTCCATTTCCGACTACCTACCTATGTGAAGCCGGCTTTTATAGACTTTCTATCATTAAAACTAAGTTTATAAGCAGTCTACAAACAAAGCATGACTTGAGATTAACCCTTTCAAAGACATGACCATTATTTTAAGACCTTACAACAAAAGTGCAAGGCCAAGGATCTCACTGAACTAATGTAATTAATTATTTTTGGAATTTTGTTTTGTAAAAGGTTTAAATTTTCAATTACCACTACATATTATTTGTCACAAAAATATGTTAATACCTAGCCTTACCAATAGTGAGTAGTCCCACCTAACATCATCATAATAAATAATTGTTGATGAAGCTACCGTTCATTACTGTAGTTAATTATTTAAATTTAATACTGAAAATATTTTCTTAATTCTATTATAACATTCTAATCACATTTTATAATTGCTTATTAGAAAATATTACAGCTTTATATAATAATAAATATTTACCGCACTTATTTAAATTATTACATTAGCACTGTTTAACTTCAAAAGAGACTCATAGGTCACAAAGTTGATCGTCTGTTGATTTTGGGTCTAGGCCAACCAAGGCTAAGAATCACTGTTCTATTCATTTCATCTTATTATGCCCTAAATCTTTCAGTTCCATTCTAATGGTATCCTCCCATCTACGTCCAGGTTACCCGATGGTCTCTATCTATTGGGTTTGCCAGTCTATACCTTAAAACCGGTTTTAGTTTATTACACTCGTCCTTCATGTGCCGACTATCATATCCTGCGAGAAAATCACTCAGAATCTCTTAGTATATGATTGTATATGATTGTTAAGTTATGCGGACCTGTTTACTTATGTCTAAGCTCGGTTCTGTGCTTAGAAAGTGAACAATTAATCCATTAATAATTATAATCATTGTATACTTTTCATTATTTTCACCTGTTAAACCTTTCTATTGTTTACTATATACTAGATTTATATACCGTATACTTTTATAAAACAAGTTTAATTCTTAAAATATTAAATTAGGTATTTAAATTATTTAGAGTGGTATTAAATAAGATTAAGACTATATCAGAATTTACCTTTAAGTAGTGATTCATAAAGCCTAGCAAGTGTTTCTTTTGTAAGCACCGAAGTATTAAAACTAGACGTAGAAAGATGATCAAGAAATGTCACATCACTTAAAATGAAATTAAACCTGACACGGTATAAACCTATCCATCAGTTGGTAACACCGGCAAAGGATCTTACGTTTCAAATAATGTATTCAAATCAGAAATGAAATCTACATTTTTTTTAAATATAAAAAAAGAGATTGGATGTTCGGGAGTGGGATAACCTCCCTTGCCCCCAGTGGCGCCGGAACCGAGCGGGTTTGTTTTTGATCACGCGGCGTGGTGCCCTCTGAGAGATGTGATATTGTTTCTATCCGGGGGGTCTCTGCCCCCTTCCCATCACAACCCATCTATAGACGGGGGAAGTTCTAAAGCCCCCATGTGGAGGAAAACAGGGTTTACAATAATCTAAGCCCGTCATGATATTGAAATGACAGACTCTGAAGGGTTGGGTTTCTGTTTTCACGATGTTTTATTTCTTATTTGAAGTAAAGTATATCAATATTACACTCGTGTCAGAAAAGTTTTTTTTGGTCAAATGTTGGAATGTCAAATAAGTAGTTATAAAATATTAGTTTTTAAATAATTATATAAATAATAACTATATTGGTGGTTTAATATTTTTGATTAAACTTTAACTGTTTTTTAAATTTATTTCTAACAAGCTTGGATGATATATTGTTAATTGTTATTGTTTTGTCAAAATGGAATTAAATTAAGAAAATTTTCAATTGTATTATGCTTTGTTTGAAGATTTAAAATTAAATAAACTGCTAAGAAATGTTTAGGGTACGGGTTTGATGTCACATATCAGATCATTTTAAAATACATAATGCGTTGAAGCAAGGAGATGCATTTTCCCCATTACGTGTTAATCTCTCCTTATAGTAAACTATTAAGGTAATGTAAGAGAGAAAGGAAGGGATGACATCAAACGGTATAATGCAGCTATTAGGATACGCAGATAAATTAGCAATGATTATGATTGGGCAATAGTAAGGAAGAATTGCAGACATTTTATTAGAGGCCAGCACGGATATAGGTTTAGAAGTGAACGCTGAGAAGAATAAATACTTGATCACATAGATATATCAGATTGAGGATGACAAATCAGATTTTTAACGGTAAATAATGACATTATGAAATTAGTAGGCCTACAGTCCAGAAATGCGTGCTATTACTCGACCAGTTTGTTATAATCTCGCCTGTTGTCACAAAAATATAGAATTATAAACCTTTGTTTGAACAGGATTGTGTCTTCAAAAACAAAGTTACAAAGAAAATGTTTGAAAAAAAAAAGGTATGCAGGTAGTGCAGAGTAAAGGAGGTTACATAATGATGAGTTACATCCCTGTTAGTCCTCATCAAATATTCTTAGGACAATAATGGTGTGCGAACCTTCGAAAAGTCGAAGTCGTACTCGAAGGTCAAATCTCCTTCGGCTCCGACTTCGACATCTAAAATAACCTTCGCATATTCGAACAATTTTAAAGTAAGGATAAAACTTCGATAAATTATCAAACGATTTAATTGTATCTTACTAAATATTACATATTTGAATATTTGATCATAAATGAAACATTTTCCAAGTAATTATAGTTTTTTTAAACACCATTACTGTTCCTAGCCTGTGGCCTGGGTCAGTTTTTTATCCAAGCCATATACTTTCCACTACCGGCTATCTAGGCCTGTCGTAGCTTTATATTCCTTATAATCTAACTTAAGACTAGGACAGACACAATCTCCGGTCCCCTGTCGTTAATCCACCACTGTGAAAGAGTGTACCCATATTTAAATCAATGATACATTTTTCAGCTATGCCAGGAATTGAACATGGGACCTTAACTCACTATACAGACCCACTATCGATTGAGCTAAGGTGTTGGATTAATTTTAGTTCATACCGTAATTTAAATGTAATATTTTTTCAACCGTAAAACAACCAATAAAGAATATTCGAACTTCGATATGGCTTCGAGAATATTTCATATATGCTATTCGAGTTTGATTAAAAGTGAAAAATTAGTATATAAACAGTGAAAACAGCCTATCACATGACTTGAAGTATGAGTGACTATGTTTATAAAAACAGTTTTGGTGACGTTTTATTTGTTAGATAGGCCCCCCAGAATCTTATAATACATCAGCATATCCGTGATCATTACTACTATATTACACTGTTTACCCTGAAAGTTAATGTGTTGACTTAAATTACTATATTTTATAAGCCACATAATATTATACCCGATAATGGTAAGCTTACCACCTGTCGGAGGAGACCAAAGGTAGAGTCTCACTCACAAAAAGCTACTATCGTTTCAGAGTAAATTCTATTACGAACCAGACACTTCATGTAGTCACCTAAGTATAGAAAGTATATTCAAAACCAGGATATGAGTTTCTTAGATAATAAACGAGTGTAAACCTAGATTTCTCATTTTAGTCTCAGAAATTTAAATTCAATTATTTTATTAATATAAACCAAAAAACTAAATTGATAAATTCATTTTTTAATCTACTTAAGTTGTGAAAGGTTGTAACCAATAAGATGGATGAATTCCATCTGAATTTTTATTTAAATGTTCAACATCTTGATTATTAATGGCTTAGTCTAAAGGGTACGTGTGTGGAAAATTATTTTGTGGAAGTGAACCAAAGACAACTTAGAATGAGAAACCCAAAATGACAACTGAAAAATCCCTTGAAAAAAAACCACCCCCAAGGCACCCGGTTAGATTTGAACCTAGATCTCTCCTTCACCGGCAATCAAGTATTGTGTGAGCTTGACGTCTTGAACCTAGTGACCACCGGTGCGACCACCAACAGCATTTAGAAGAGTTGAAGACTATGGGTTATAGGGTCAACTTTCACATAGGATCCTAATACGCTAATGGAGAAATATGTTTTCAGTGAATATAAGACGTATTTAAGCCTAGTACGCACTTGGGAAAAAATTTATGGTAGCTTTGTGAACTGTGACGATATTATCTTGTCAGCCCCTTAAACGCATACATAATATCTTTAATACGCTATGATATTAAAAAGATACTATATTTAACATTATTTTGGCTGTAGGATCACTCTTCCTTCCTTCTCTTGCCCAGACAGGCTGGAGTCTTCGTTGGAAGTAAACAACTGTATAGCGGGGGCGTGGTGCAACGAGTTGTAGATAATTCGAGAAGGTGGGAATTATCTGATAGGTACAGTACGTCAAGCAAGCGGAATCTCACCTCAGTCTCTGTGTAGATGTCGTGAAGATGACACGCTTATCCCGCATCGGGCATTTCAATAGAATTGAATATAATTTACCCGAGTATCGATGGGGACCTCGTACTGTTCAGCATAAACCGCACCGACATTTTCATTATGATACAAGTGGTTGATGAGGTGAAGGCTTCGTCATGTTTGATAACGGGTCACGTTACCCGTTTGTTCATATCAGTAATGTTTTAACTAAACAAATCATTGATATTTTATAGCTCATTTTAATTTAATAATGATATAATAATGTGATTCTTCGGCGCAAAGCAAACTGGATCGGACACATCCTCAGGAGGAACTGTCATCTTCATGGCGTCATAGAAGGAAAAATTGAGGGAAGGAGGAGCTTGGGAAGGAGGATTCAAATACTAGATAACTTGAAGGAAAGAAGACAATTTCGGGAGCTAACGGATGAAGAGGCAGAGGACAAAGTACGTTGAAAGGAAAAAAAAAAAAGGAATGGACCTGTCGTAAGACAGAACACATAATAATAATAATACTCCCCTAACGTGATGTTATAGTGGAAAACCGTGAATAGGAGACATGACATGGTTAATAAAACTAAGTAATCAAACCCTCAGAAAGATCACAACAAGGGATCTGTACGGAATATAATATGTTAATGATGTTGCTCTTGTTTCTAACACGATTTTTTAAGTGTTTTTTGAAAAACAGTTTGTGTTACGTTGGTTAACTATTTGCAAACAAGTTTCCGTGCTTCCTTTACGTTTCATGAAGAGTAAACAATGTTTTGTTGTTTGTTTTTGTTATCACCTTGTCGAATACCTGTTCGGGATGTACGCTTATGTACTAGCTACGCTAATGATTTTAGGGATTAGAAAGGTTATATTTAAAGGAAGTGTACCTACATTGGCATGTAGGGAGAGTGGAAAGCCATTTCGGAAAAACCACCCTTCTTACGCCCTATCGAGATTCGAACCTTAAGGGGAGGTCATTGTTATCGACCCTTGAAAAGTCGTAAAACTAGATGTGTGTGGATATGATTTAATAAATGTTTATTTTCCTTGCAAATTAGAAGGATTTGTTATGGTTAATCTAGACATTATATGTAAACAAATTAGTCTATTGTATATTATTGTAAAATTTATAGTTTTTTTTATAAAAAAAATCCACACAAACCTTCAATTAGGTACACTTTTCTACATAAACCAATCATCACCATTTTTTCTACCTCTTAAACACAGCTAGATCAACATCATGTACTAGAATTATTAATAAATAATATTTTTTTTATATTTCTACTTTTATTTTAAACAAATATATTTAAAAAGTACTTGATTTTTTATTTTCTTACAAAATATTTATAGCTAATGAGATTATTCTAGTACAGTAGCACTATAAGTTATGAGAATTATAAACATATTTTAAAATTGTATGCTCTCTAGATCCAACAGTTTTTACAAAATTAGTACCAAAAGGGGTAAAAATGTAATTTGGAAAAAATTGCTATTAAAAAAATGTTGATGTATCTACTTACACAAAATCTGATTAAAATAGTCCCGTTCCACAAATGTCTTCATTCTTGCTGTCTTCATCCTCCTGCCTCCTTTTATTTGTTCTTTTCCTTGTTCTTGTTTCTTTGGTATCTCTTTGGCTGCTATCTCTGCCTTGATTACACGTGCTCTGGCTATGTCTTTCAGACCCTTTATCATATTTTGACCAGGCTTTATTCCTATATTTTCTAGCACTTTTACTCTACTGCAAGCACGATCATTAAAACAGATCACAGCATCAAGAGCTCTAACTTTGATAATTGTTACTCCAACAAAAACCGTCTTTGGTACCCTTTCCCATATCATATGGTTGAAGCTTTCATTAAGGTTTTGTGTCTATCCGTGCAAACGCTTGGTTAGAAGCTTATCAGCAACAAAGTATCTGTAAATAGGCTTGATGGCCTCAAGTACAGTTCGAGGCAAAGCAACATGGCTGACACATTCTAATTTTTCCATAATCACTTCATCTCAATATGGCTTAGCCTTACAAACCTTTAGAAACCCTTCCGAGTCCTCATCTCCAAGGTAACGAACATACCGCACACCACGCAATGCCTCTGATCGCTCACATATCTGAAGAACTCCTTCCACCTCCACTGTATCCCTAAAAAAAAATTCTAAAAATATGGTCATTGTTGACCATGGAGTAGCCCTGAGAGTGCTTTGTGAAGACAGTCACATCCACAACTTTTCCAGTGTTGAAGGATGAGGCTGCGACAACGCCATTAAGTGAAGTGTGTCTCCTTTTCTGCCACAAGCCATCAAATTCAGCTGCTACATCTGAGTTGCCATCATTTTAGGATATAGTCTCTTTCACAGACTTGTGCATTGAAGCGTCAGAAACATCCTCTAAGCTTGACAACATTACTTTGTTGTATTTGTCGAAATTGACTGCCGGCAAAGGGAGATCCATCATAGCACATAAAGTGTGTGCTGCATGTAAACACTTTCCAGTGCAACGTATTGCATAAGCAAACCTTATATTTATGTTAGAAAGTTTATTATGGTTTACAAGGAAAGTAATTTTTTTTTCTAAACAGTCAATTCATTCAAGCTTTATTCTTGTAGCCAGACCTCTTAAGCTTAATTTATCTTCTGTCAGTTCCATGGAATTTGTATTTTTACAGCAAGGACACATCCCAATTTATTAATGAATTTTGAAAGAACACTTAGGTCAGTAATAATATTTCCTGAAACATACTTTTCTTCATCACACTCACTTTCTTGGAATATGTAGACCATGGGTTCCGAACCTGGGGGTAATTACCCCTGCGGGGGTAAAACAGCTATTCTGCGGGGTGATAATGCTGGCAATTTTTGGTATATAAATAATAGAATGACAGATCAGCGCCACGTGGCTTATGCTCTATCACACTGCATGCACACTAATAAAAAGCGTGACGATGTGTGTGTAGGTAGGTAGCCTCTCACTCTGTTAGAGCCCTTTTCAGCAGCTGCCGCCGCTGTGCCCGCTTTCTCGCATACGAAGGAGAGGGGCGAGAGCGCACGGAGACGGACGAGGACGACTCAGTTTGAGTTTACTCGAACACTAACTCGCACGTTTCGTTTGTTTTGCATTGTACTTAGTATCAAGCTGTACAAGTGTACATACTGTTCTACAAGATCCCACGCTCTAAAAAATATCTATGTATTATTTGTAGGTAAGTACCAACAATAATAATTCTCACTTCTTTTGATGTTTTTTTTAAAATATTGTTATTAGTAAATCAATTATTTCGCGTCATGAAAGGTTATTTTTCATGCAAATGGTGAACGATAGAATAGAAGTCGTCAGCCAGTAGTTCATGTATTTTTCTATTGTCCGTTCATTTCGTAACAGTGATTTACGATTGTCTTAGGTGAGATGGCTTCTACATCCGAAAAAAAAGCTCTCGTATAAAGAAGCATTTCTACAATGGTGTTTCAAGAATCTTGTTGACAGAAATATAGAAAAGTCTCAGTGTGTTATATGTAATAAAGTTCTAAGTTCAGAGAGCATGAAACCGAGCAAATTAAAAGAACATCTCTAGAAACTTCATAAGGAGTTCGCAGGTAAATACATTGATTTATTTTTAAGAGAAAAGAGAGTGTTCTGAAGTCTTCCGCGATTGTATTCCACAGGAAATGTACAAAAGGCAACGGAATCGTGTCTTCAAGCTTCGTATCAAATTGCTTATCGCATTGCCATGAACAAAAAACCGCACACTATAGGAGAGGAACTCATCAAACCTTGTTTGTGTGATGCAGTGTTGCTCGCTATTGGTGGGCAACATGTGGCTAAGAATAATCAAATATAACTCTCCAATACAACAGTTCAAAGTCATATTTTAGAGTTGAGTAATGACATATTAACAACCGTTATTTCTGAAATTAAAGAAAGTAATATGTTTGCGCTGCAATTGGACAAGTCAACAGATGTAGCCTCGTGTTCGCAATTACTGGTATTTACTCGGTACACTAAAGATGACCGTGTTAAAGAGGAACACTTGTTCTGCAAGTCCTTGCCAACCACTACTCGCAGCAAAGACGTATTTAAAACGCTAAAACCGTTTATTGAGGAAAACTGACTGGACTGGTCAAAGCTGGTTGACGTCAATGATGGGTATTCGTTCTGGATTTCAAGCACTCACGAAACAAGCTGCTCCTCAAGTTTTATCTTATCACTGCATGATACACCGTTACACCTTGGCTGCTAAGACGCTTCCTTCAAATTTATTAAGTGCGTTGAATGACATAGTAAAAATTGTGAATAATATTCTTGGCAGTGTTACGAATTCCAGATTATTCAAAGTTTTGTGCGATGAAGTTGGTGCCAAATTTAATGGTCTTTTGTACCACACAGAGGTACGATGGTTGTCGGGAGGGAAAGTTTTAAACAGGGTTTATCAGCTCCGTGAAGAAATGGAAGTGTTTCTTGAAAACCAGAGAACACAAAAATAAATAGAGTTGTACTCAAAAATAAAAGATACAACATTTGTCGAAATGCTGTTGTATCTTGCTGATTTTTTTCAGTGAAATTAACAGTCTGAATATCTCATTACAAGGAAATATGACTAATATCTTGACACCACAGGATAAAGTTGCAAGTTTTCTGCGTAAATTGGAACTTTACCAACGCAGAGTTCAAGTTGGCGATTTGTCAATGTTTACATAACTGTGTGAGCAATTGGTAAATGACGAATCTGAAAAAAATAAGTTTGAAATTTCTGTGATTCACTATTTGTCTGCTGTAATAGACCCACTGAAGCAATATTTCCCGGACATGGACAATCGTCAGTCTCATTCTTGGATATTAAGACCACTTTCTACTGATGATGACATTTTTAAAGACGAAGATTACGCAAGGATAGCACTTTCAAAGTGGAATTTCAAAATTATGACCTCGATATATTTTGGTGAAAAGTATATGCTGAATATCCTATTATAGGTGACAGCTCAAAGGATGATACTAACTTTTGCTACCAATTATAGATGTGAGAGTTGTTTCTAAACTTTAGTAACAGTAAAAACAAAGGCCAGAAACCGTCTGTTTCGATGTGGAACATGACTTGAGATACGCGTTAAGTGAAACTAAAGCTAACATAAAAAACCTACGAATGCAAAACAATTCTAAACTTCACATTAACTGTCATTAATTAACTAAGGAAGTACATTGAAATTGTAATTACGTATATTTTTGTGCAAGTTTATGATTATTAAAGGCTATTTGTATTCATCTGTTGTTTTCTTTGATAACATTTTAAATGGGGGTACAATCAGTTTCCCTGATAGGTTATAGGGGTAACAAGACTGAAAAGGTTAGGAACCGCTGATGTAGACCAACTTTTTTCCTATGCACTAGATTTATTTTGACGTGAATACGTCTTTAAATTTGCTACCATACGGGGGCAATCCAAAAAAACAAAATTGGGGGATACAGTTTGGCGTTGTAGTTTCGAATCTATCCTCTACATCCAAAATTAAATTATACCACTGGATAGC